>AWUE01024012.1:0-27062 GCA_001974825.2 Corchorus olitorius
AATTTCCTGGTTGAAGGCGAGGTGCGACAAGCCTCGATCCGTGTATTGAGTATTGATGGTCAGGTACAGCAGCAATTGACGACGAACAGCAATAATACAGTAATTGATATGAAGTTATTACCGGCAGGTAACTATTTCATCCAGTACGAGGATGCAGGGCGTAGCGAAACGGTAAAAGTTCAGAAGCTATAAGAAAACACAAATATTATCAAAATAGCATATAATTAAGCATAAATGGATCTAAAAACATAGTAAAATAGGCATAAAAATAGGGTCTAATTTGGCTCAATCATATTCCCCCACACTAAATCTTTGCTAGTCCCTAGCAAACTAGTGTAGAAAACTATGAAAATCACTAAATTCGAACACCTAAAAGATCCTAAACTAATGCAAATCAAAATTTTATTTTAATTAAAACCTTTCAAAAACTTTGAATGCATACACATATTAAGGATCAACATAATTATGAAATCAAAATAACAAAGAATCATAAGAGCACTCAATTCAAAAGATCAATAAATAGCAAGCATCTTTATTCTTAAGTAACCATAATTAAAGTAGTTCTAATCACTTACCATTCATCACATCCTATAACTACTTCTTTCCATAAGCTTATGTCTTCATCTTTATCTCCATTACTCAAATGAATGCATATCACAGATACAAATCAAGGGTTTACGTGTGGGTTATAATAGATTTTTAAAGGGTAATTGATTTTTTTGAAAATTGAGGTTACTAACCTCGAAGTGTTCATGATTTGGGGTTAGTAACTCCCATTTTTGAGGCTACTAGCACTCTAGAAGGACTCCTTCTTTTTATTATTTTTTTTCAGAGGGACAATATTTCTGCAATTCCATGCCTCTTATCCTCTTTCCAAGGGTTACTAACTCCTTTTGTTAAAGAAAAGAGTGACAACAATGGATTATAATTTTTTTTAAAGCATGCAGAAATACCTCTTCTCCTCTTGCATGAAAACACTTCTTTTTCACTACCCTTTTATATAAGTAGTCCCCCACACTTGTTCTTGACATATCCATAACATACTATCATAATTGTAATTTCAATCAAGATTGGACACAAGTTCTAGAAATAGATAATCATAGAAGCAATTAATAAATAAGATCATATCACAAAACTCTAATTATACCTAATCTAAGAAATCAGATGTCATGCTATAAATCAATCAATCAAATAAAATTTTCTTAAAATTTCTAAGTATTCTTCAATCATAATCAAATCAATCAATTAATATATGCCAAATTTTCAAAATTTCCGAAAAAATTATGGTATATTTTAAGATTATGATGCATGCAGACTCTCTATTAGACTCTCTCCCCCACACTTAAAAGACACATTGTCCGCAATGTGAATGCACATGTGTGTGTTGTGTCCCTCATAAGTGTGATGATTAAGTAGATTAACTAACGAAATACTTGACTCACAAAAAAAGTGTCGACCCAATCAAGCAATTCAAGCAATTCAAAGCATTAATCATGGCAATCATAGCATAAGTCATAATAAAGATCTAAATCAAAGCATAGAAAACATAGAAAAGAAATACAAACAACTAATTCAAATCAAGAAATAGACAATCAATCAAAGCAAAACAATGCAAAGAAAAAGTAAATGGAGATGAGTTTAAGAAAGCTTCTCTATTTAAAGTGGCATGGCGTGGATGGCCGGTGGTGGCTCGGTGTTTGCGCGGGCTACCGTGGTGAAGACCGGTCCTGGCCAAGCTTGGAACGGATGAGGCCGGTTGTGTCGTGCGGCTGGTGCGGCAGTGGCCGGGCCATAGCCGGGTATGGCGCGCGGGTAGCTAGGCCATGGCCGGCCTAGCATATTTTCCAGCTCGGCATGGCCGGGCCTTATGTGTAAACGGCCGGGCCATAGCCGGGCATTAGCCGGCCGAGCATGTTAGGTTGGCTTAATCATAATTGGCTTCCATCCTTTGCTCCTCTCCGTCGGGCTTCCATTCGGTTTCTTTTGCAAATGTTCAAAAAGCTCCAATTGTTCGACTTGTTTCCTTAATTTGAAATCCTAAAAAGAAAAAGAAAAACAAAATTAAAAAGAAAATTAACATGTTAGTAAATTCTTGGGTTGCCTCCCAAGCAGCGCCTTTCTTTAATGTCTTTGGCTAGACTTTCCTTCATCTCCCTTTGTTAGGGTGGATCATACCACTTCAAAGCATAAAGTAAATATGATGAGATTGGAAGAATATGAGCACAAAAATATGAAGGTAAAAAGAAGAGATAAGGAAAGAAATCACCAATTTTGCTGAGGGCGACTCCATGAATAGCTAGGAATGACAATGCCATCTTTGTTGCCGTGAAAGGTTGATGCAAAGGATGCTTCCGGCATTCTTGATTAGCATTGTTCTCATCTCGCCTTTCGAAAGTGTCCTCGTGTTGGCAAATCTTCTTATCCTCCAGAAAGAATTGATCCATCTTGATCTCCTCAAAGTAGTAAGATTCAAGAGACTTGTGGATTCCCAAGAAATCTCGATCTTCATGTTCCAAGAGTTGATTATTAGCAAGATTCTGCACACTTGTTTCGTTCAACTCAAGGTGTCCAAGTTGTTCATCATCTGGTGGCTCATCTTCTGGTTTGGCACGGCTTGGAGGAGAAGGTGGAGGGATGTCCATCTTGATATCTTCTTTCGGTGCTTCTGATTCATCTTGTGCAATCTTGGAATCCTCCATTGGTAGAGCAGGGATGTAGACTTCGCATGGTTCAGGTTCCTTCCATGATGATGTTGCCTCGATCTCTTCTTTGGAAACTTCTTTAATTGCAGCAATCAAAGGGATGTTTACCTTTTCCTTCTTTTGAAGTGAATCATCTTGGCTTTCTTCACTGCATGTCTTTCTTTGCGGCGCAAACCTTTGAGGAAATGGTGGTGGACCATAAATAGTCTCCATCTTCTTCATTCCCTTGAATCTGTCTTTTCCTTTGGTGAGGAAATCGATTGTTGCTTTGCGATGTCTCTCCTCCATAGTTCTGAAAGTAATCGTCTCTTGCTCATCAGGTACAACAACTTGTGGTGGTTCAGCAGAGAAAGCAGGTACAGGAGGTGGTGCCACTGAAAATTGGAGATGGAACATCAGGCAATTCCATCTTTCGTGCATCCCATTGTTGAGTACCTTCGATTGAATTGACTCCATGTCCTTGTATGTTCTCATTCATATGTCTTTGAGGTACATATGAAGAGTTTTGGAAAAAGGCTTGCTGGATACTCATGAAGTCGGCAAACATCTTTGCTAGATTTCCGCATTGAGCAGTTAACTCCTTCAACTCCTTGCGGATCTCTAATATCTCCGACTCCTTTGTTGTGTCAGCATCATTGGTTATGCTGAATTGATGAATGTTCTCAGTCATGGTGTCGAGCAGCTTCCTTGCTTCTTCAGGAGTCTTGAGTGTAAAACTACCTCCACTTGCAGCATCAACATTGGTCATATCTTCATAGGTGAGTCCATCGTAAAATTTCTGAATCAGAAACGCTTCATTCAGGTTGTGGTAAGGGTAGCTTGCGCAGATCTTGTTGTACCTCTCCTAGTATTGGTGCCACTTTTCGTTGGGTAGTTGTTGACAAGAGCTTATTCTTTTTCTGACATCAGCTCGCTTTGCTTCTGGAAAATATTTGTTCAAAAACGCTGTCTCCAATTCCTTCCATGTAGTTATGGATTTCGGCGGCAAACTCAGAAACCAGCTTCTTGCTTTTCCTTCGAGAGTGATTGGAAAAGTTCGAAGCTTAGCTTGTTCTTCGGGCATCCCGGTAATTGCAGCACACTTGATAAAGAAACTTTGCAGGTGTTCATGAGGATTCTCATAGTGTTCTCCTTGGAAAATTGGCAACATGCGGATCACTCCTGGCTTCAGTTCGTAGGACATATCCATTGGTGGATAATCAATGCAGAGGGATGGCACTTTACAATTGGAATCCAACTCCCTTATCGAACGTGATTGCTCCATTGAATCTTTTTCTAGAAAAACAAAAACTCAAAGAAAAATTAGTAGTAACCGTTCTTAAACAAAAATTAAAAGCAGAAAAATAAAGGAAAATATTTTTTTTCTTTTTGAAAACGCAAAACAAGAAAAGAATTTTTTTTTTAAATAAAAACGCAAAAACACAAAACAAAAAATTTTTTTTATGACGCAAAAAAAAACTTTTTTTTATATATGACGCAAAACTCTCTTTTTTTTTTCAAAAACGCAACACAAAACAAATTCTTTTTTTAAATTAAAAACGCAAAACCCCCTTTTTTTATGACGCAAAAACACGAAACAAAAATTTTTTTTTTTAGAAAAAACGCAGACTCAAAATAATTTTTTTTTTAAGATTAAAGACGCAGAAACGCAGACACAAAGAGAAAATTCCCAGGATTCGTCTTCAGATGAGTCTATTTTCCTTCCCCTGGCAAAAACCAGAAAAAGTTCCCTTCCCCGGCAATGGCGCCAAAATTTATGATCGGTCGTCAGCAACCATAAAAATAAAATCCCAACAAACTCCTAACTAAGTAGATAGGGTAAGTAGGGGTCGATCCCACAGAGAAGGGTGATAGACTTTATCCGAAAATTCAGTCCTTAAAATCTCTCAAAACAGAACATAGAAAACAGAGGTTGACAGAAAACAATTAAACAAAAAACAATTAAACTAGAAAACAAAACAAAGTAAATTAAATCTAAGTCTATAACATATAAGAAAGAAAACAATAATTAAGGATATACTTCTTCACCAATGGTAGAAAAAAATCAAATTAATTATGGGTCCTTGATTTAAAAGATAAATTCAGTATTAAATTCATGATGATAACTGGCCTAGGGAAAACCCTAACATGCTATTTAGGTAAGATTTCTCGCAAGAGCTTAAATTACCCCTTTTTCCTCCTAACTCATCGATTAGCCGCAAAGCCTTAAAGATTTGCTAGGATTCAAAGCATTAAGTTTTATTAATTCTTTCACACATGCTTAATAAATAAAACCATACAACAACCAGATAAATCTGATCACTGGCATGCAAACCCAATTAACCCGCCGTCAAGCGCAGCTAATTTGCTACATACGATCAAACTCATGCGCAAGCCTTGTTGTTTGGATCTAGCCAACAATCTCTCAAATTACCTCTTTACCGGCCGGAACAAATCAATAAAAATCAAGATTGTAGAATTATAACAGAGTTTAACATGCTATCTATCAAGAATAAAATACCAAATTATAAGAACAGAAATCTCACCATATTTAATTGATTGAATTCACCAAAGGATCAGAAGTATTAAGAATTTAGCTCCTCATGGATTTAGGAAAAACTCAAGAAAACTTAGATCCTAAATCCATGAGAGACTCAAGAAAACTTACAAAACTTGAAAGGGGGCGAAATCTCCTCTTGAATAACCTAGGGTTGCCGCCCCTCTCTATGCAAAGAGAGGGTGGCGCACCCTACCCCTAAAACAAGAAGAAAAACTAGAACTAGAAGAGAAAAATAAGAAGAGAAAATTATGTGTGAAGGTATGTGATTTGTGTTACAGGAGGTGGCTATTTATAGTGGAAATAACCCTAGGAATTCCAATCCTAACTTGGAAAGGGGTCTAAGTCGGTTTAGGGGTTTAACTTAGAGTCCAAGTTGGATTAAAAGTCATCCTAGAGTAGAATCCAAGTTAAAATAGGATCCTGAATTTTTGCTGAATTCGTGCAGAAACTTCAACGGCCTTTTCAGACTTGAAAACAGCAGAACTAGGTCTTGGACTTCGAAGGAAAGTTGTAGATCTCGGAGTTAGCTTTCCAACGAGTACTCATGGGCTTCAAACGGAGGTCTGAGCAGAAAGTTATGAATTTTCTACCAAAACTGCTCCTGAATCCTAATCCTGTTAGGACTAGAATCGGGAATCTACGGGATTTTGATATTTCCTTGGATTTAGGAGTCATTAATTGGGATTTTAATTCCAATTAATATTTTATATGGGTTGAGTATCTTCCCATATAAATTATCCATAAATACCAAAGTTTGAGGGCTTCTTCATAACTTGTCTTCAATTAAAACTCCAATTCTTCAATTCTTCCTCTTGAAAACGGCATCAAAATCTTCAATGGTCTTCAAGTCTCCAATTTATCTTCAAATGGTCTTCAAACACGAACTTCGCATCTCCAAATCTATGCTCAAAATTGCTTTGCTCAAATCTGTGTAAAAAGTCATCAAAATAGCTCCAAAAATAATGAAAAATAACAATTTCTCATTTTCACATCACTTAAAGACTAAAAACACAAATATTAATAAAATAGCATATATTTAAGAATAAATGGGTCTAAAAACAAAGTAAAATAGGCATAAAAATAGGGTCTAATTTGGCTCAATCACCGTACTTTGCTCTAAAAGCATCTTTGTCCCTCACTTGCTCCTACAAATTCCTTAACTGGGTCAAATCATTCTCTTTTGTATCAATATAGGCTTCATTTGGAATTCCGATTTAAAACCCTCAGTTAGGCAATCTGATTGTGTCATCAGCAAATCACAAAATAATCCCCACAAAATCCTAACTAAGTAGATAGAGCAAGCAGGGGTCGAATCACACAGAGAAGGGGAATAGACTTATCCAAAGATAAATCTTCTCTATGAATCACTCAAACAGGGGATTAAAAATATCGATTATAAAGAAAAGCAATTATAAAGCAAAACTAAACTAAACCTAAATCTAAACTATGGCAATTATCAAAGAAAACAATAATAAGAAAGCATACTTCTTCTCCAAAGGTAGATTTCAATCAATTTAATTATAGATCCTTGATTTAAAAGATGAATTTAATATTCTATTCTCAATTAAACAATTGGTCTGGAGATAAATTCCTAACATGTATATTAGATAAGATTACCTTGATCCAGCTTAAAGTATCCTTTTTATTCAAAAACAATCAATTACCTTGATCCAGTTTAAAAATTGTTAAGAACAATTATTCACACATGCATGTCAACTATAACCAAACCTATTCTTTCCTAGCTTGATCCACTAGTTCCAAATAGGGTTTACCAATCCCATTGAACCCATTGATCTTGGTGTCCAATTTGTTACTAATTAATCAAACTTGAATCGATCCTTCTAAGTTTGATTTAACTATAAATCTATCCAATTATATCAATAGCGGCCGTCTAAATCAACAATCATCAAGATCATAAAATAAAATAGAGATTAGCAAACATATAAAACCTCTTAAATATCAAATTATAAGCACACAAATCTCACCATAATCAATTGATTAAAATCACCAAAGGAAAAGAAGTATTAAGAATTTAGCTACTCATGGATTTTCTTAAATCCATGAGAAGCATGATCATACTTACAAACTTAAGGGGTGAAATCCTCCTTTGAAGAAGCCTAGGGATGTTGACAATCTCCCTCTAAAGAGAGATGTCGATCCTCCCTTCTAAAACAAGAGAAAAATAGAGAAAAATAGAAGAGAATTATGTGTATTGTAAATTGTGTTCTCTAGGGTTAACATAAGGTGGGTATTTATAGTGGACTAATTAGACTCCTAGTAGACTTAGGAATAACCTAAACAACTCTCTAGGTCGGTTTAGACTCTAACTTGGTCTCCAAGTTGGTTTGAAGGTCTTTTTAGAGTAAAATTCGGACTTCAGGAAAATTCTGGAATCGTGCAGAAACTTCAAGGGCATTTTCGGTATTGAAGATGAAAGAAATGGGTTTCGAGCAACAAAGCGAAGTTGTAGACCTCGAAGTCCTCTTTCCAAAGCATATTCATATGCATTATTTGGAGGTCTGAGTCAAAAGTTATGGCCTTTTAACCGAGACTGCGCAGAATCCTAATCCAACTAGGAAAGGGATTGCGGGAATTTGATATTTGCTTGGGCTTGTGCGAACAAATTAGGGCAGAACCGACTCCAATGTGGGCCCAGATGGGCTGGTTATGCACCAATGTAAAATACGCATAAGCCCATGTCTTCATTCCTTCGCGATTTAAGCTCAATTCTTAGTTCTTTCTCCTTGAAATCTTTCTTCAATGATCTTCATGACTTGAAATTGTCTTCAATTAATCTTCAATCACGAACTTCGAATCTCCAAATCTTCACTCAAAAATGCTAAGTCCATATTTTGACAAAAGTCATCAAAATAGCTCCAAAAATAGTGAAAATCAACAAGTTTTTACTTTTCTTTTCTTCAAGACCTAAAAACACAAATACTTGTAAAATAGGTTAAAATCACACATAAAAATACAAAAAAAAAGCATAGGAAAATGATCATAAAAATATGGTCTATTTTGGCTCGATAACAATCTCCCTCAACCATCTTTCTCCTCTAAATTTCTTCTCTCAGTTCTTCTCCTGACTGTCTTCGAAAGTCATAAGTGCTTTTCCCCTTTCCATTTCTAGTTTTTTTTACTCCTTAGTTATATGGCAATCACCTAAAATGAATGCATGGAAGGGAGAAAAGATGGATAGAAAAAGAAATAAAAACATAAAAAGCAAATGGTCAGTAACATAAAAAATGAAAATGAATATAAAGCAGGTAACTTTAAAAGAAGTGGACAAGCCCCCTTTTATTTTTCAAAGCTTTGTTTTCCGGAAAATTTTAAAGGATAAAAATGCCCTTGGGGCGGAAAGTTTGCCTATTGCGGGTAAAATCATTACCCACTCTACGATCTACCATTTTCAGTATTATAAAGATAAAGGTAAGAGTTGTTCTTTCATGTGGCTAGACTCAACCTCACGAGTTTGGCACTAACTAGGCTGGATTCACTCGCTTATATGCTTGGTTAAGCTTGACGCGTTCTAAAGGTTCCCAAATTGTCCAAACTGTATGCCATCTTTAGGCTAGTAAGGACCCCAATCTCTAACTGTATTACAGGCTCCGAACGAGACGGGTTCAATATGAGTAGAAGTGTTTGGTACAAGCCATACGGGGACAAGAATGCCCTCAAGAGTTTGCTACTTTACCCCCGAAACTAAAAGGTAGGGCCCGAGTATGGGGCTTATGTTATGCAATGCAAAGTGAGTGTGTGGAAGGAACAAAATTTACCTTTACCCTAAAGCTACCCAACTAATACTAAACATGCTAATTACCCCACAAATTGAAACATGAAAATGATTAGACACAATAAAGTAAATATATGCAAACATTTAAACAAAATAAGTAAGCATAAAGAAACAAAGTACAAAATGCAACCAATTATGAATTTCTTGATTAAAGTTAGACTCAAACTCAGCCTGACTCCTAACTTAGATCTCTAGTGGAGTCGCCAAGCTGTCGCAATGTGTGGGTCCATGGTCCGAACCCTACCAAAACGACTTAGGAAAACTAACCCGGCCTAAAGGAGTCACCACTAATCTTTTTACCTAGGTGTGATTTGCCACCTACTGATTATTATGTGCTCGACGACGGACGCACTAAGTCTAATATTACGGTTTACGAACCAAAACCTAGGTCCGGGAGTCGGTTACGTGTGGGGAAGGATTAGCACCCCCACAACGCCCGTTGATATGACGGTACTGAAAGTCTAACACTAATTTGAGGAAAATCCTAAATTGGTTGCTTTTAATCCTAAACGCTTAATCTTAATATTTTTGTGTTTTCTTAAGTCTTAAAACCTTTTATTGTATTAAATGCAAGAAACATGACAGAACTGACCCTTTGACCGAAGAGGTATTTCGGGAAATAAAATCTAAATGTGAGAGTGTGACAAAACTGACCCTTTGTCCAAAAGTATTTTTGGAAACTAAATCTAAATGCAAGAAATGTGACAAGACTGACCCTTTGTCCGAAAAGGTATTTTGGGAAACGAAATATAAATGCAAGAAATATGACAAGACTGGCCCTTTTTCCGATAGGGTATTTTGGGAAACTAAATTTAAATGCAAGAAATGTGACAAGACTAACCCTTTGTCCGAAAGAGTATTTTAGGAAGAAAATACTGAACTTAAATGCAAGAACGTGACGAAACTAGCCCTTTGTCCGAAAGTGCCTTTTGGGAAAACCAGAACCCAAATGCCAGAATATGACAAAACTACTAATTCTCTTTTATTCTACTAGCTAGCAAATATGTAAAGACAGGGAAAGAAAGAGCATAATTTCTCTCTATTCTTTAAGAGAAGAGAAAAAGTTTCCCATGCTCATAACAATGGCCTCCTATCATCTCGTCATTACCCTTTCTTTATTGGTAACTCTACTTGCTAGATTTTGTGCAGGTGATGCCACTATGTATCCTTTTGCTTGCTCATATGACATCAAGCAATGTAATGCCTTGTTATATCATGTGGACTCGACTATAGGGAAAGAGCAAGTTGCTTCATATTACTATGTAAATTCCTCCACCTTCCGACCCATTTCCCACGGTAATAACAGCCAGAATTTCCTTATACCGATCACTTGTTCCTGTGAAGATCTCGGTAATGGCACCAAAGCTTACTTGTACGATGCAACCTATGTTAGAAAACATTACGTTTGTTCATCAACTTTATAAATCCAACAGGATCTAATTAGGCACTAAAACACAATTCATGAAACACTAATGTATTGATAGAAAACATACCTGAGTTGGAAGCCATGACAATGGCTCTTGATAGCTCTACTTTTTTCTTTGGTTGATGACTAGACACTTCCTCTCCCTTCTCCTTATTCTGTATTGTGGTTACCAATGGGACAAACCACACCAATAGTATTCATACTAGGGGGTTGAAAGGATGGGAGAGGGGACCTAGCCACAATAGTTTCCTTTTAACTTTGTAACCTCCCATTAAGGCATACATTTATTAATCTACCTCTACAACTTCCATATTTATTAATCTGGCTCTACACCTTCCATACCACAGTCATCATATATACCTTTAAACTGAGATGAACCTAGGCCCAACTTTAGGATCAAATGATAAGTATTTGGACTTTACCAGTTCACTTAATTTGATCTGTTTTTCACAAACAAAAAACAATTAGCAGAAGCCCACTTAACGAAAATGTCTAACATTCTCCCACTTGGGCAATGCTAATTGTTATCATTTTTTTATAAATAATTAAATAGATTTAAAAACAACTCTCAAATCAAATACAACTATAATGGCCACATATATTGAACAAAACATCTCAGTCCAATGTAAACAATAACATTGAATTGTGGCGGTAATAATACCATCAATTAGCATAATCTCTTCCATAATCACAAATGTCAAGAATTACATTGACATGGATTCCAAAGTGTGGTAAAGTGTAGCATGAGTTGACACATTTGATCCCATAAGAATTAAAGAGCATGTCAATCTCAATTTTGGTCCACTTTGTACCTAGTTTTATAGAAACTATTTATGGAAATTAATCCACTGTATGCTTCCTAAGAAGCCAAAACCATTTCTGGTTTTCCTTTGTTCTTATTTTGAACCTGTAAAGAACAAAAACAAATATTCTTTCTTCCATCTTGAGATCTCCAATCAATATGAGTTCAAAATATCCAATAAAATAGTATACATAAGGGCAACAATATTATAATAACTAAAATATATAACAACTGGAACGTATTAAGGCAAAATACATCACATACTCCCACTAACCCAATACATCAAAAGATGACAAAATACCCATATTCATGACATGTTCATCAAAAGCAATGGGCCTAAGTCCTTTCGTTAGTGGATCAGCTAGCATTTTAAGGGTTGATATATGAGTTAACTCAAGGTCCTCATTATCTACCCAAGCTCTAAGCTTAAAATACTTCAGTTCAATGTATTTTGCTCCACCAGTATTCTTAGTACTTTTAGCAAAAGAAAAAACAAAAGAGTTATCAGAAAATATTTTCAATGACTTTGAGATAGAACTCACTATCTTAAGTCCTGAAATAAAATTCCTTAGCCATTTAGCACGAGCCCCAGCTTCAAAACAAACCACAATTTATGCTTCCATTGTAGAAGTAGCCACTAGAGATTGCTTGGAACTCTTCCAAGATATTGCGCCTCCAGCAAGCATAAAAATGAAACCAGTAGTGGATTTCCTATCATCTGTACATCCAGCTAAATCAGCATCTGCAAATCCAACTACTTCCAAATCCTCCACATATATACTTGTATACAAGCATGTAATCTCTAGTTTTACGCAAATATCTAAGAACTTTCATCGCTGCAACCCAATGAGCATGACCAAGATTAGCCAAATATCTACCAAGAACACTAGCTGCAAAAGCTATATCAGGTCTGGTACATACAACCGAATACATAAAACTGCCCACAACACTTCTATAAGGAATTTTGTTCATAGACTCTCTCTCAATAGCATTCTTGGGACACTGTTCCTTTCTAAACTTATCTCCTTTAATAATGGGAGCCAAACCCGGTTTACAACCTTTCATCCCAAAACGTTCTAAGACACGATTAATGTAGGCTCTTTGAGAGAGTCCCAAAATCTTCCTATTTTTATCTCTGTGAATTTCTATGCCCAAAACAAAAGTAGCCTCACCCAAATATTTCATGTCAAAATGTTTAGAAAGCATCTTTTTCACCTCCACAACCATGCCCAAATCATTGTTGGCAAGCAAAATATCATCAACATATAATACTAGAAAAAATGAATTTTCTCTCATAGTAATAATTTTCCACATATCATACTGTGAACTATTAAGAGCATCATTAAAAGTAATTGGATCCACAACCTCTCCAATATCAAAATCTACCTCTTCCACATAAACAATAAAATCATCTGACAAAGCAGATTTTCGTTGTCTTTGTGATCTTCTAAGAGGCATTTCTTCAACAGATTGCGTCGTTGTTGCTTCTTCTCTTTCATCAACAACTTGAGGAACATCAAAGGCAAGATCATGATTTTTTTGTTCAGGTTCTCTACCTTCAACAGATAATGAACAATGTCTTTCATGAACAATAGGTAGAATGAGGGAAGTCTTAGAAGACTCCCCAATCTCTGGTTCAACCGGTGGGCAATCACATTTCTCAACATCATTCTCAAGAAATTTAGCATTCAAAGATTCCACAATCCTTGTATTATGCTGAGGACAATAAAATCGATAGCCTTTGGAGGTTGCGAGGTAACCAATAAAGAATCCTGATACAGTTCTGGGATCAAGGTTCCTTTCATGAGGATTGTAAATCCTTATTTCTGCAATACAGCCCCAAACTTTCAAATGGTTTCAACTTGGTTTTCTGGTGGTCCAAAGTTTAAAAGGGGTTTTAGGGACAGATTTACTTGGTACTCTATTAAGAATATACACGGCTGCTTTGAGAGCTTCTCCCTAAAGGAAATCAGGCAAATTACTTCCACTCATCATACATCTCACCATATCCATTAGAGTACGATTTCGGCGCTCGACTACTCCATTCTACTGAGGTGTTCCTGTCATAGTATGTTGGGCTTTTATACCACAAGTTTGCAAAAATGCAGCAAAAGGTCCCATTTCTTGTCCTAAGTCTCCATGTTTTCCATAATATTCACCACCCCTGTCAGACCTAACAACTTGAATGACTTTTCCTAATTCTTTCTCAACTTCTGCCATAAAAATTTTAAACTTGTCAAGAGCTTCAGATTTATGATTTATGAGATATACATACCCATATCTAGAAAAGTCATCTATGAAGGTCACAAAATAATTTTTACAACAAATGGTATTGCAATAAGGTCCACCAATATCTGTGAGAATTAAGGCTAAAAGACCATCACTACGAGTAGCGCTAGTCAACTTTCTAGTTTTGGTCATTTTTCCCTTGACACAATCCACACAATTGTCAGGTTTGTCAAAATCTAATTGTGGGAGAGTTTCAATTTTAACCACCTATTAATTCTTTCATTTGAAATATGAGCCAAACGTTTGTGCCACAAAGAAAATGATTTGTCTTTGGTCAAAGTTCTTTTGGTCCCAACATTTTCAACATTCAAAAAAAATGTTTCATCAGATAGAAATAACTGATATAAACCATCTTTCAACAAACATTCACCAATAAAATTTGAATTCAAACAAAGTTCAACCTTTCTATTTCCAAAATGTAAATGATACCCAAGTTCATCAAGTAAAGAAACGGAAACCAAACTCTGTCTCATTGACGGTACAAAAACTGCATTTTCTAAAATAAGTCTAGAACCATTTTTAAAATTCAAAACAATTGTCCCAATAAACTTGACATCTACTTTTGCTCTGTTTCCTACATGAAGGCTGACTTCTCCTTCATTTGGTTTGCACTTCTTTACGAACCCCTTTCTTGTTCTTCTTTTCTAACCAAGTCTTGGTTTTAGGACACTCCCTTTTCATATGACCTTCAACATTACACCACCAACAAGAGCGGTCTTTCTTAATGTCAAACTTAGGACCCTCAGGATTATAGGGCTTAAATTTCTTTTGAGCACTTTGACCCTTGTGATTGTTAAAACGCTATTTCTTTTGAAAACGACTATGACCAGGAACACCATTGTCAGATTTCGAGTATTGACCAAATTCACCGACTCACCTTGTTCCCTTTTGATCCTTTCTTCCTCTTGAACACATACAAAGTTGAGCTGATTCACATTCCAAGAATCATTTTGGGCATTATAAATGGATTTAAGCTGGCCAAATTTGGGAGGCAAAGAGTTAAGGGTTTGGTGAACAAGAAAAGTTTCAGTGACAGTGATGTTTAGGTTGTTTAGGCGGTTGTCAATGTCCTGCATTTTCAAAATATGAGGCCTAATCCTAGATAATCCATCATACCTCATACTGGTCATGTTTTGCATTAGTTCCCTAGCTTCAGCCTTTTCAGACTCTAGAAAACATTGTCCTATTGCTTCAAAGAAACTTTTAGCATTGTTTTCATCAGGCACAATTAACTTGAAGCTTGGAGAGATTGACTTCTTCATTACCATAATACTCAGTCTATTGGCTCCTTCCCACTTTTGATAATGAGCCTTTTGTTCAGCAGTACTTTCATCTATTAGCTGAGGGGGCTCATCTTCTATCAAGGCTAAGTCTAGATCAGCTAAGCCTAAAGCCAACTCCACATCACTCTTCCAACTCTTGTAGTTATTACCAACCAAAGTTTCAATGGAACACAACTGGTTATTCACAACAATTTGGCTTACTGAGTTGGAAAATATCACATTTTTAATATATATGGGCAATATATATACGTAATCTTTGGGAACCCAAAACACATCACCATTTTTTGCCTTTGAGTAAAACAGATGGCATGCTATATGAGTATCCCCAAGCACTTAGCAAGAAAGACCAAATAAAGAATATCACCTTTGGGTAAATATATCTTTACAAGATCAGATTAACATCATTACTAAATACTAACATCTCCAAATTAATATGAACAACAACCCCCTTTGGGTAGGTAATTACTCATATCAATTTAAGAATAAATATGATTAATTAAGAAACAAAAAAACATCTCAGAATCCTTATGGAAAATTGTGAACTTCAACAAATAGTCTACTTTGGTAGTGTTATTAGTTTTAATTCATAAGATTCCACTGAGATAATTGCCCACAAAACTGTTGCTTTTAATAACCAGAGTGCCATCACAAATTATTATTATTATTATATGTTTCTAAACATAACAATATCGTGGTGTCTATATAAAGTCTACATCATTTGTCCTAAATAAAGTCTATAGCACTTTATTTATAACTTGACAAAATTCTTAAGAGAATTTTTACAAACAAAAAGTGTGCAACCCATCAAAAGTAGAAGAACCGTATATCATGAAATTGATTTTAATCCTAATTTAACTAGCTCAGATACCACATGTTAGAAAACATTACATTTGTTCATCAACTTTATAAATCCAACAGGATCTAATTAGACACTAAAACACAATTCATGAAACACTAATGTATTGAAAGAAAACATACATGAGCTGGAAGCCATGACAATGGCTCTTGATAGCTCTCCTTTCTTCTTTGGTTGATGACTAGACACTTCCTCTCCCTTCTCCTTATTATGTATTGTGGTTACCAATGGGACAAACCACACCCATAATATTTATACTAGGGGGTTGAAAGGATGGGAGAGGGGACCTAGCCAATAGTTTCCTTTTTAATTTTGTAACCTCCCATTAAGGCATATATTTATTAATATGGCTCTACAACTTCCATATTTATTAATATGGCTCTACACCATCCATATTACACTCATCATATATACCTTTAAACTGAGATGAACCTAGGCCCAAATTTACACTATGTTTGGATTGGGGTGGGGGGAGGGAAAGGAAAGGAATTGGGAGGAAAAGGGCATCCCTCCCCTTGTTTGGATTAGAATTTTTAATCTTAGGAGGGAAAGGGAAGGATGCTAGAATCCCTCCATTTCCCTTCTAATACCTCATTTTTCTTTCCTCCCAAATTGGGGGATTTTGAGGTGAAAGGAAACTCTTTTTAATTTTTCATTTGTTAAATATCTAAAATATCCCTGTAGTTTTTAACAAATATCAAAAAGATCAACTATACATACCTAGTCTTCTACTTGATTTCAAACATCCAAATTTCTTCCCACCCATCACCTATCTCATCTCTCATCCCCAGTATGCTTTCTAATGGAGAAAATTTTTCTTTTATTTTTTACTACTAAGCAATGATGAACTTGAGTTATTTCAAATGATAACAAAGGTTATTATTGGTAATTTATGATGTATTAAATCCTTTTCATTCCTTTCCCCTACTTAACCAAACAATTGATATGGTGAGTCATTTCCTTTCCTTTTCTCTCCCTAACTAATTTTTAATAATCCAAACAAGGAAACCTATATCCTTTCTTTTCCTTTAAAAAACTTCCCCTCCCTTTCCTTTCATTTCCTTTCCTTTCCTTTAATGATTTGAATCCAAACATAATGTTAGGATCAAATGATAAGTATTTGGGCTTTACGAGTTCACTTAATTTGATCTGTTTTTCACAAACAAAAAACAATTAGCAGAAGCCCACTTAACGAAAATGTCTAACAACCTACACAATGCAGAAAGATGACACGTTTGTGCAAGTTTCAGCTCGAATTTACGATGGACAAGCTCTGCAACTTGGGGGACAAGAAAATAATTTTATCACAGGTAACAAAGTGACCATGCATCTTTTGTGCGGATGCATACAAAGTCAGACCAAAAGTACCATAGTGACATATACAGTTCAACGTAACGATACACTAACATATATTGCTACTCTCCTATTTCCTAACGTTAATGACATTCAGACCCTGAATACCAATCTGACTCAAAATCCTAATCACATATTTCCCGGTTGGGTGCTATATATATGTTCCTATGCCAAATGATCGAATCGCATAACCAAAGTGAGGCGACTAGTATTTCAATATGACACCATCTTTCATTTTATTTCATTTGTTTGATATTTTTAGCTTCAGAGTTTGATTACTCATTTCTAAATAATTTCCCAATAATATGTTGTTGAACCTCTTCTGAGAATACAAGTTTGACACTACTTTTGTTTTAGTGAAAGCTTGAGAAATTATATTTGTGCTACTGTTTAGATCAAATCCACATGTCAATTGTTAATTTGTTGCCTTGTAATACTAAGAAGAAAATGATCGGTGTGATGAAGCCTAGTTAGGGATTCTGAGAATGACCCAATAATATAATAGTTGTAAATTAGGTGATGAATTGATGATAGGCAACTATATGAGGTTAATTCACCAAAAAACTATTTGAGGTTAAAAAGATCTTCTGTAAAAATTAAACTTTTAATTAGGTGTAAAAATGGCATCTCAATATCATTTTTAATAATTTCTTCCTTGTAATTTAATATATGGTATAAAATAATAATAATAAAAATAACAAATCATATCAGCTCGTGCTGGCGCTACCGTCATTCTTTATTTTAGAGTGGTGGTTGCTTAACTGATTGAATAAGGATATTATAATCAATTATATAAGGTCCACAGACATTCTTTGTTTTAGATTGGTGCTTGATTAATTGATTGAATTATATAAGGCTGCAGTAAAAATGCAATTTGAATGGATTAGTTTTAATTTAATGTTGTCTCTTGGTATTGACATAAATCTTTGTAAGCTAACTTTTCGGACATGCAAAATTAAGAAGGCCAAAGAACATGTTTTTATTTGTACGTAATAGGAAGTACAAAGAGGTAATAGAATATGTTGTTAATTGGATAATAGACGTATTGAAGAAATGGTGATTTAATTCAGAGGTCTAGTAACAGAGTATAGTTCATGGTATTAAATATAGAGAAAACTGTAGCATTCACTAAAGTATATCTTTTCAACCTTGGTGTCAAAGACAACAGGTAAATCAACTGGTTTTAGCATTCAATTACAAATCTGAAGCATAATAATTAAAGAAAACTGTTCTAAATACATTACATGCAGCAGTAATAAGTCGCATTAACTAAGCTTGGTGGTAAAACCAATGGGATTTGGATACGCAAAATACTGACTAGAAACATTAGCTACCATGCTTGTATTATTACTACTTGGTGGTCCAAAACCACTCATAAATCAGCACAAATCAAACTTTCTATAAAATGACACATTTATATTTTTCATAAGTTATTCATTATTTTTAAAATTTTGTTAAACATGCGGCATTCTCAACTTCTTCCTTGGTGGTGAAAAGGGGGATAGATCAATTGCGTGCATGTTTGAAACCAATTCTACCAGCCAAGGATTGACATGAATTGCATTTTGAAGCATATTTGCCTCGTCCCATGTAACTGCAAGAGAAAAGTTCAGCAAATAAGAACACGTTTAAGAAAAAGAAATAATTTAGTCTAGATAACAAAATCCAATTTCAGAAGTGTCGCAAAATGCGGATCCAAGCCAAACCCTACCGCTAACGACTTGAAAATTGTGGGAGTCGCCACTAATCAATTTCTAGGTGTGATTAGTCACCTAATGACCTCCTAAACTTAATTAAGTTCAGTGCTCGGCTATGGACCTGACTAAGCCTATGGGTTCGGTTTTCTAACCTGAATCTAGGTTTGGGAATCGATTACGCCCGGGGAAGGATAAGCACCCCTGGAGCGCCTGTCAAGCGATGGTAACTCTAGTCCAACTAATTCTAATGGGTCTAAAAGTAAATGGTTGCTTTTATCCTAATCTTGATTATTAACAGATAATGTTATAAAAGAAAAAGAAAATCATTTTTTTTAAACAAGTTTGAATGTCGAGAATGTAACCAGACGACCGCCGATCAATTCTGTTTTCAATTCTCTTTCATTGTTTGTTCTCTTGTTGATCATTTTCTCTTCAAAAAGGAAATTTAAAATTGTTGTGTCAAAATCTTTTTTGTCATTTTGAATTTTCCAAAAACTTTGTTGATTTTATTATTTTCCAAAATCTTCTTTCGGATTTATTTTAAGAGACATTTATTTTCCAAAAGTCTTCTTTTTTAGTCCTTAAAAGAAAACATTCTTTTTTTTTGAAATACTTACCTTAAAACTCTCTTATTACCAATTTTTAATTTTTCTGATTACGGAATAAGAGAACATAATTGAACAAAACATTTTTGTAAAAAACATTTTTATTTCATCTTTTAATTTTCTTAAAATTTTGACCTAAATCCCAAAGAGGTATGAGGTATCAATTAGCGGTTTTGGCATGAATGGGGCATTAACAACAAGTAGAAGATTCAGCTGGTTTGACTGGCCCGCCTGTGAAACTGTCAAGTATGCATAGGCTACCTGAGTGGGTTCAACACTTGCTGACGGCTCCGAACTGGGTATTTTCTATGTCCATTACCGTGCTTTGATCTCTTCGAGTTCGATGAGCTTCTTGCACAATTTTCCCTTTTTCTCCCATGAGCTGATTTATCGTTTCCATCATTTGGTTCATCTTCTTTTTCATTTCCTCGTTCTCCTTCTCCATATCATTGCGCGACTTTTTCAACCGTTGGTAGTCAGTTAACTATTCTCCTTCCATTGCCTTTTGCCGATAAATCCTCCAAAAACTGAATCAAATTTTGAGAACATCAGAATCCTTTCTATTGATAAGCACTACTCTCTTATTGTGAAATGGAGTCAAAACTATCCATGAAATGTGTGAGTGAATGCCATGACATGATGAATGAATGAACAAATCAATGCATGAGGCAAAAATGGATGTGTGATGTCTTGAAACAATGAATTTGTACAAACATAACATCCATCATTACAAACAAGGATCAAGCCAAACTCAGTGAAATTCCTCTTTCCATTGATAGCAACTGTCACTACATTGTACCATTACACTCAATTTCTTGACTATATACAAGAGTGATTACAAAATGACTAAATAAACTTAAACAACCCTTCTCAATATCCTCAACATGGACATGAGGATTCAATCTTCTCAAGACGAGATCAATGAGCACTCCCTAAGGCTCCCGCAAAACTAGACGATGGAACCTGACTGAACTGGGATTACCATCTGCCTTAAAAGTTAGCTCTCCTTCCTTGATCAACCTTTGCACCTCTTCCTTTAGCCTTAGGCAATTTTCAGTAGAATAACCTTGGGTTCCTGAGTGATAAGCACAATAAGCTTTAGCATCATACCATGGTCCAGCATTCTTCATGGGTCTTGAAAATGGTAAGAATACAACCAGACCTTGCTGCACAAGCTTAGGGAATAGCTCTGTATAAGTGCAGGGGATTGGTATCAAATCTGTATGCTTAACAGGTTCCCTTTTGGCATAGTTATTAAACCCGACCCGGACAACGACCCGCTCAAGCCTCCGGGTCACAGGTCAAACGGTTCAACCGCCGAGTCGATCGGGTCAATGTGGTTTTTAAATAATACATTAAAATTTTATATGTTTTCATTTTAATATTTAAATACTTAAATTGTTAATTTTAATATAAAATAATATCATATAATTTTAATTTTGAAATAATAAATATGTTTTCATGTTTTTATTTTCCTTTGTCTACTTTTTTTCTAAATTCTAATTATTATAATATCAATTTACAATATTATTCTTTTAATTTATTTAAAATATAAAATTAAATTGTCTTAAATGTACAATTAAAGTAAAAAATATCAACCCGGCTGGTTCATAAAAACCCGCCTGGGTCAACAGTTTTTTCCCGGGTCGCACGAGTTGAAAGCCTAAACAGTCCGTTGACTAACCCGGACTGGTCCAGGCTCCAGATCACCGGGTCGGACGATCCGATCGTCCGGCCGGTCCAGGTTTAATAACAATGCTTTTTGGACTTGGAGGTTGAGACATTGGCTAGGATTTTGGTTGAGATTTTGGCCTATGGATGGGTGGTTGAAATGGAGTTTTTGGTCGGAAATTTAGCTGATGAAGGTTAGATGGGTTCCCCCATTGAGCGGATTTTGGTGGGTTATAAGCTAGAGGGTAAAAAGGTGGGTCATTCAACTGGACAAAGTTGTTCTGGGATTGCATTGCACCGAAAGATTCCACTTTTGTCACGCAAGATTTGAGCTCTTCCACTTGCTTGGTCAACTCATCCATCCCTTTTGCGATCTTACCCAAGTTCTCTGCCTTATCTGAGCAGGTGGTGACTTCTGCGGCAGATTCTGACTTTTTGTTACCAAATAAAGCTTATTGCGCCTTGGCCCTAGCCATCATTTTATGGGCTTCCTCAACATCCCCGCACATGATCAACGATTTAAGAACATGCTTTCTCAACTGTTCCACCTCCTCTAGCATGGTTTCTTGCTTTCATCTTAGCTCAATAAAATCAATCTCCATCATCCTCCAATCATACTCTAATTGCTTCACTCGAGCTTCCAATGAGTCTCCCATACTTCCTCAATATCTCTAGACTTTTAACTAACTTGCCCTACATAATAAGCCCTGAGTAAGTAATATTTACAAGTGATCTAGATGTACAATCTATAGGAATGCAACTGATTGCTGGATGCATGAACATATGTTCAAATGCATGACATGAGGTCTTGGCAATGATAAGAAAGCACTTGAAAATGTATGATAATATGGCACAAATGCTTGAAGAAAGTGCATGACATGGCAAAATATGCTAATTGATAAATGCATGATGTGCATGATCGACTATGTGCAATGAAAATATCGCAGGATATGGAGGCATGAGTATGCACAAAATGATGAAACCTGCAAAACAAGAGGGTTAAGGAGATGTGGTATTTAAATATTTTCCATAGGACAATTGGAATGAAAGATGCTTGCATAAGACTCCCAAAACGGTTTCAATACATGAGTCTTTTAAAGAAATATTGATACAAGGTTTCACATTTGTGTTTACAACAAAAGTTTTCTAATTTGGAAGAATCTTGAACTATATTTGATGACTGGTGAGTATTGTTGATCAGACCAAAATCATACACCTTTTTATTAGCTTTTTCATATGCTTTTTGAGTGTTTTATGCTTGATTATGCCTTATATTGGTTATAATTGTGTTCATAGGTGTTGACAAGAAGAAAAGTGCAAAATCATTAATTTTGTGCCTTTGTAGAGCCTTTTTGGATGATTTATGACACAAATACTTTCCAAGGAAGTTTTGGATGAAGAATGGAGCCATTATGTTCGTGATTGAAGAGCTTGAAGAGTCAATTTTATGCTTATCAAAGTCATAAAGTTAATTGCTTGGTGTTTTCAAGGCAAAGGAGCAAAGACAAGTTCAAGGCAAGAAGACATGTCAAGGTGATGAGCTATGACACAGCCCATCTGGGTGATCAGGCGAAACACATGGGCCTTCAGACAAACCATGTGGGCACCCAGTTGGAGTCGTGACACTGCCCACCTGGGTTCTCAAGCAAACCACATGGGTGCTCAAGGCAACCATGTGGGCGCCCAGGTGGAGTCGGGGTCCTTGTCCCGCGCGCGCCCAGCAGCCAGCGTCGACACTCCCATGTCACTTCCTCTTGAAGCTACTTCAATACTTTCCAGATTTGGCGACAGTTCGGGAAAACGGCCATAACTTTTGATCCAGAGCTCCAAATGAGGCGTATGAAGATGTGTTGGAAAGCTAACTCCAAGATCTAAAACTTTCATGTTTTGGTCGAAGCCCAGATCTGACATTTTCATGAACGAAAATGCCCCTGAAGTCTGCGGACAGAATCTGTTTTGGGCCTGACTTGCGTTTTTGATCAATTGAGCCCATATAATCTATTTGGGTCAGCTTGAAGATATGAAGAACAGCCCAAACGTCCCTAGGGTTAGTTTAAGTCAGCTATAACTCTAAATTAAACCCTAGGCAGCCCCCTATATATACCATCTTATCCTAGAAACCCTAAGCAATACTTACACACATACAATATTCTTAGGATTTGCGGTTTTGAAGAGGAGGCCGCTGCCTCCCTCTTCTCTTCCTATTTTCGTTGTAAGTTTTCCATCCTCTCATGGATTGGAAACAATCCATGAGTAGGTAAACTCTTATACTTCTTTTCCTTAGGTATTTTTGATCAATGAATCTATGGTGAGACTTTTGTTCTTAATAATTTGATTTTTCTGTTTGAATATGTTTCTTATCCCTGTACTTCATCTTATGTGTTCATATTTTGATTGATTTGGTGCGCAACTTATCTTGAGATTTATGAATGCTATAGTTAGATTCAAGTTGGCTTGAGTCAAGCTAATGTTGGTCCAAGTGACAGTTGTTAATTCTAGGAGTCCTAGGTTCAATGGGATTATCAAACCTTGTTGAAATCTATAGGCCGAGATGGTAATAGATGTAGATGAGTTTGGTATTGATTTATCATGCATGCGGAAAAGTAAACCTTAATGCTTGTTTTATGATTCTTCACAGGGTGATGCTTGATTAGAAACAATAGAAATTGGTTTTTGCGAGATGCGGATTGATTTTATTAGCATGTTGGAGGGTTGAGTATTCCTCTCCTATACCAATTATTTAAGTGGAGTTGTTTAAGATGTTAAGAGGATTATTTTATTCCATTGAAAATTGATGTCTACGTCTTAGGCTATATATCGAGTTGGGGTAATTTATGATTCTTAATTGATTGCAATTTAAGTCAAATTAATGTTTTGTGTCCATGATCCATGATTTATTAGATCAAAATAATTACCTAAAGGAGAAGAAGTATGTTTTTAATTCATTGTTTTTCTCAAACTATTTTCTTAATCTCTAGTTTTATTCTATTTTATTGTTTTCTAGTTTAATTTGTCTATTTTGAAAAACCCATAAAAATCCCCTTTGGTAAGACTTTCTTTAGTGTGATTTGGATTTAATTTGTTTCCACCTTCTCTGTGGGATTCGACCCCTACTTGCCATAGCTATTAGTTATTGGTTTGTGGGGATTTATTTTGTGATTGCTCAACGACACGATCAATTGTCTTGCTGAACCATGTATCTCGATCTCTTTTGGGTGCTAGGTGTTGGTCACAGGCTCTTGGAATTTAATCAACCATCTTTTACCCCGATTGTAATCTGGTAAATCCTACAAATGCACGAGAATACGTGATGCTGAAAAGAAAGAAATGGAATAAGAAGACAATGAAAGATGTTAGCAACCACAAGAATGATAAATAACGGAAAATTAAAGAAAAATCATGCCCCTTTTTGTTCCATATTAACAAAACCTTTTATTTCCCAAAAAATATAAAAAGGACGAAAATACCCCTAGGGCGGGAAGTCTACCTACTATGGATAAAGCCATTACCTGCTCTACAGTCTTTATTTGAAAATGGTAAAGGAGATAAAGGTTAGAAGTGTCCCTTCTCTGTGTCCTACACACCCATTCTCGGGTTTGGCTCTATACTAGTTGCCTTTCTCACTTCTATATGTTGGGTTTCGGTTAGACTCTAAAGGTTCCCAAATTGTCCTTATTGTCGCCCACTCTAGGCTAGTAAGGACTCCAAATCTCACACATTATAGGCTCATTAAAAAGAGTTCAATTTGAGTGGAGACGTTTCACATAACCCATACGGGGATCTTAATTGATCCCATGAAGATTAGCTAATCCATCCCCGAGCTAAAGGTATAAAATTCAAGCTCCGGGTTCGAGCTGATGCATGCAATGCAAAAGTGATGTGGTGCAGAAGGGACAAACAAACCTTTTACCAATTACCAACTAAAACCGACTCCCAACCTAACCCAAAACTAAATGATGATCAATGAAAAACAAAATGAAAAACATGGTTATGTAATATAAGCATAAATAAAGACTAAAATATGCAAAACAACAAAGAAAATGACAAAATCAACCAATTTATTAAGACCCTAGATCTTGTTAAACTAAATGAAGCCTGACTCTCTAATGTCCCCAGCGGAGTCGCCAAGCTCTCACAACGTGCGGGTCCGGGCTGAACCCTACCGCTAACAACTTGAAAACTATGGGAGTCGCTACTAAGCAAAATCTAGGTGTGATTAGTCACCTAATGACCTCCTAAACTTAATTAAGTCTAGTGCTCGGCTATGGACCTAACTAAGCCTATGGGTCTGGTCTTCCACACTGAACCTAGGTTCGGGAATCGATTACGCCCAGGGAAGGATGAGCACCCCCAGAGTGCCCGTCAAGCGACGGTACCTCTAGTCTAACTAAATCTAATGGGTCTAAAAGTAAATGGTTGCTTTTATCCTAATCTTGATTATTAGCAGAAAATGTTATAAAAGAAAGAGAAAATTAATTTTTAAAACAAGTTTGAAGGTCGAGAATTTTAAATTGTAACCAGACGACCGACGATCAATTCTGTTTTCAATTCTCTTTCACTATTTGTTCTCTTGTTGATCATTTTCTCTTCAAAAGGGAAATTTAAAAATGCTGTGTCAAAATCCTTTTTGTCATTTTGAATTTTCCAAAAACTGGTTGATTTTATTATTTTCCAAAATCTTCTTTTGGATTTACTTTAAAGGAAAATTTATTTCCAAAAGCCTTCTTTTGAAGTCCTTAAAAGAAAACATTCTTTTTTTGAAATACTTACCTTAAATCTCTTTCATTACCAATTTTTAATTATTCTAAAAATTGAAGCAACCATGATTGAAAGGTTTGATTTTTTGGCAAACCTGAAGATTGATCGGCACCGAGAAGTTGAAAGGAAGCAACAACTAAGTTGACGAGAGGAAAAAAGAAAACAGGAGAAATGTTAATTAAAAGCAATTAAAGAAGGGAAATGGACAATTACAAACAAAAAAGGGCAACAGGAAAAGGAAGGGGAAAACTGATAGAGGGCATTTTTAATCATCCGAAAAGTAAGAAAAGAAGTGACTCCATATTAATCCTTAGTTTGAGCTGTTAGTAATTTCCCTGGTTACTAAAAATAACTTGTTAATTACCTTTAGGCTTTAACTAAAATAGGAATTTGGACAAATCAAGACTTTACCATCATCACAGATATCTCTGGTGAAAATTTTTTAGATTTTCAGATGTTAAAGTCTCAAACGAAACTTTTTGGGCAACCTTTAGTTCTTAGTCTAACACGTAGGCAATTATAACTTGTTGTAGATGAATATAAACAAGAAAAAAAAAAACAATGGCATATTTTGGAAAGCCAGAAAATTGACAATCTGCAAAATTACCCCAGTATTCAATCCGTTCACAATTAAATCTATATATATATTTGAACGCCAATGTTCAATCCTTGTATGCCTAGGTTTCAACATACTAAATCTAAGAGGCTTTTTATTTCAATTGACCATCCTCCAATCTGTTTATGTAAAGAAAGAATTTGGACATACCGGCATATTAGTCTTTAAAGGCCTCATAGATTTAAGGTGTTGAAGCCAACGCTAATATGGATTGAAGTGAACAAGGGAAACCTTTAATTGGACATATTTTACAGGTTGTACAATTTTTGGCTGTTAAGGAAAACGGAATAATTCTTGGTGGTGATCGTTATGGGATCTAAGAATTTTTTTTTTTAAAAGGACATAATTTGCTATACTTTTATTAGAATCTAAACAATACAAATGGTTTTGTTCTTCCATACTGCATAAAAGGGAAGAAAAAGGGCATGAGAGAGAGAGGATGAGGAAGAAGTGAAACGTGAGAGAGAGAGGATGAGGATGGTGTTTTTCATTTTTATTAAAAAGGGCATCTAAGATTTTTATCTTGTATTTTAATGAGGTGGCGCAATATGATGGCCTGACAGTGTATAGGTTTCCATACACTGACAGTGCATCAAATATAAACTCTCTCTCTCTCTCTCTCTCTCTATATATATATATATATATATATATATATATATATATATTCTTATA
>AWUE01024015.1:0-67105 GCA_001974825.2 Corchorus olitorius
ATCCTCTCTAACAGCTTTTGTCTTCTTGCAGGGGCGGTGGAATGATGGGGTGATGACCTGGCGAGGTGCCTACTGACTTGGCCTCTAATTGCCTTGTTGTCAGGTAAGAATCCTTCCTCTGACTTTGACCATTTCTTGCTCAATTCTGCCTATTGCTCTGTCTTGGTAAGCACTTTGACACTACATCACCTTCAGCTTATTTGACCTTGCTGTATTATTATTATTTTTTAACTTCAACCTTTCCATATGCTGCCATCCTCAATCTAGCAGCTGCATTGATCTTTTTTATTGCTTTTTCACATAAGCATCAGGCTCATCATCCATAATAAGTGTCTGTACTATTTCAGAACCATATGCTATGGTGTGAGATGTTGTGGTATGTTCTGTTTTTTGGCCATGATTTGTAAACTGACTTTGAATACTGTTGTGCCGAGCCTATGTCCATTGTAAAACCATACTATCTAGTGTTTCCTCATGTTGAAATTCTACATTTGACCTTAACACTTGACTGATTCGGAATTTCCTGTTGTTGGAGCTTTTTTTTGCAGCTGACTTTGAAAAATCATAACTCTCTCATATTAACTCCGAATGATACGTTTGTGCAGGCTATGGAAATCTTGGAGAGTGCTCTTGAAGTCCCATGAAGACCATTTTGGTGATCAGGATCATTTCAGGTGCGAATCTTGAGCTTTCCTTAAGCTGCGATTGCTGTCTAGGATTTTTGCAGATTTGGAGGGCTGTATTGCGGGGTCCATATCTCCCTCATCCAAAATCCAAATCGTGTCACTTTTGTGCCCAAATTGAAGCCCCAAGAATCCTCTACAACTTCTGTTTACAAAGTTTTTTCGTTTGAACCCTCCAAGGTAATCAAATCTGCACTCTTCCGGGACTGCGCTGTTGGCAACTTGAGTTGGCTGTTTTGCTTTGCTTCTAATCTTGTTTTTTCTTCTTACTTTATTTTCAGGAGAAAGAAAAAATCTATGTAGGCTGCTTTGGATGATTTAATAACAACGTAAGAGGGGAAAACATCTTGGGCCATTATTGCAAATTAAATGCTTTGTATCTCAACCTTTCAATGTAGCAAACACTTAACTCATTGTCCTTTATTTATGCTAAAGTCTAAGCCTAGAATGATGTACTTAAAATGATGTAATATGCATGAAACTTAAAGAAAGAATGTAATGCAATTGCCTTAATTCTAAAATGGCTTGACTAAATGAAGATGCGATTTCTATAGGATGCCTTAATTACGTGCAAAAACTGAAAATGTTTTACAAAATGCAATTTTCCCATTTTTTGTACTTTTCTCTTAATCGAATGCCATTGCCAAAATTAAAAACTACCTACTAGAAAGCAATCCTATTTATGCAATGTCAAATTAGCTTTGAACTACATGAATGAAATTAGCTTTGAGCTACATGAACGCAAAATACTAAACTTCTAACTGAAGCTAATCCATGAAAACATGTAAAAAATGCCAAAGACGCCTATTAAGGTTTTTTTTTGGGTTTTTCTAATGCAATTTAAATGACTAAAAATGAATTAGCTAATTAAAAGTGGACTCAAAATGACCAACATGCCCCTGAATATGCAAATGACCAAAATGCCCCTGGATTTTTGAAAATGACCAAAATGCCCCTAGGTGATCCTAATGCCAATTAAGCAACAAATTGATTTAAATAAAGGATATGGATAAAAATGGGTGTCTACAGGGGTTTCTATTCTAGGTTGAAGTTGATCAAATTAAGTTGGGATTCCAAAGGAGAGGAAGAGAGGGTTCAGATAAGTCGGAAGTTTGAAGTTTTGTAGTTTGAAGGCTTAGATCCAAAAATTGAACGGTGGTTAGGTAGAGAGAAGGGAGGTGAGAAACATACCCAAGATTGAGGACAATCCAACGGCTGGAGAGGGAGATCGATGGTGACAAGAGTAAGGGCTGCGAGTTTTCGAGGAATCTGAGCTCGGATTAGGCATCGGAGTAAAAGGGAAGAGTAAGCCTGGAATTTTTGAGCCCAATCGGAGCTCCGGTGAAGCTCCAACGCGATGGTCCGGCGGTGGTACGAGGTTGAGGCGATATCAGGCGGCATGGGGCAGGCGGCTAGGGTTTGGAGGATTTAAAATGAGAAAGAAAAAGATGTATTTATACTAACCCTAGAAACCGTCACGGTTCAGACCCAACCCGATGCACATGACCCGTTCGGCCCACTTTGAAGTTGGGTATGGTTTTCATTTTGGGCTCACAATCTTGCTTGTTTGGGTTTGAATTTTTCTATGCATTTTGGGCTTTAATTTTTCTTTTTGGCTTGGGCTTCTATTAGACATTTGGGTTTATAGGTTTTGATTAAAGATTTGATTTCATTCAGGATTTAAATTTAATTTTAAATAATTTAATTTATAGATTTAAATTTACAACTTAGGAATAGCCTCATATGCATTCATATTTCGATTTCAAATTAATGTTGTTATTACCTTGCTCATGAGACTAAAATTAAATTGATCTCGTGATGGGAAAGGAGGGCGGCTCATTCATGCGTGTCTGAATTTGCTCGTCTTCTCCCGAAGGCTTGGAAATTTCCTGAGGTCGTTTACCATTTATTGGGAGGCAGCCAAAGGTGTTCCTCGTATAATTGATGGGTAATTAATTTTTAATTGGACTTACATGCATCACGTGCATTCATGCATCGAGGGCTTAAATTTAGTTATTTTCAGAATAATTAATTGTTATAGAAAATCCAAAAAAGATTAAAATTGAAAGTGAATTAGAATAAAACTATTTTCTTCAAAATTAAAAAAGAGTTTGTGTTTGAGAATTGTTCTCTTTTAGTTTTCCAAGATAAAAAAAATCCAAAAATCAAAAAAGAATTTCATCAACTTAGTTTTTCAAACTGGGAAAGTTCCCATCAAGTTTTTCAAGTTTTCAAATTGGGAAAGTTCCCATCAAGTTTTTTTTTTAGGTTTTCAAATTGGGAAAGTTCCCATCAAGTCTTCATGGTTTTCCAATTGGGAAAGCTCCCATCAGGTTTTAGTTTTCAAATTGGGAAAATTCCCATCAGGTTTTAGTTTTCAATTTAGGGAAAGTTCTCGTCATTTTCAGTTTTAGTTTTCAAAGTCGGAAAGTTCCCATCAAAAACATTTTTCAAATTAAGTCGTTTTAATGATAAGTTTTAAAGAAAATCCTCTCATGAGGAGCCCAAAAAGAGAACAAACAATAAATGGGTTTAATTCCTAACATTCCTACTTCAAAAATCCAAAATCCATTTTTGCTTGTTTATTTGCTCAATTTCAAAGATTAATAAAATTTCTTAATGGGATGAAAATAGTTAAAGATAGAAACAACCAAATAGAAACCCATAGTCAATTCAAGATTAGTCAGTGACATCGTTTGACGGGCGTCGTGGGGGTGCTAATCCTTCCCGACGCGTACCCGACTCCCGAACCTTCAAGTCTCTAGTTAGAAGACCGTTTATTAGGTTTAGTGTTACCTTTACCAAGCTTAGGTTAATATTAGACCTAATAATCTGATAGGTGGCCAATCACACCTAAGTTAAAAAAGATTAGTGGCGACTCCCATACATAGAAACAGTAGACTCCGTAAGTTTTCTTAAAGTCGTTAAACGGCAGGGTTCGAGAGCCCAGACTCGCACGTTGCGACAGCTTGGCGACTCCGCTGGGGACTGGTTAAAGAGTCGAGCTGAATGCTAGTTTAAAATTAACTAGGGATTGCATAATTTGGTTGTTTGCTTGGTTTTATTCTTGTTTATTCTTGCTTATCTTTATGCTTTTCATGCTTACGTGCTTTCATATTTTTGTATATATTCTGCCTAACTTGTCATGCACTGCTTCTTTCCATGGGGGTAGTTTAGTAATTTGGGTTGGGAATGGTTGGTGAAGGTTTGTATGTTCCTTCACACGTGCACTAAGTAAGTTGCATTCTCATTCTACATGAGCTTATGCCGGAGCTCCATCCCTTTAGGAGGAAGTAAAGTAACTAACTTTCGTGTGACAATCGTCTCCGTGCGGGTTTTGCCAAATACTTCCACTCAGTTTGGACCTTACTAGCCTAGAATGGGCGACAGTAAGGACAGTCTGGGAACCTTTAGATCCAATGTGAAGCCTCACCCAGCATGTAGTTACCTCGGGAGATATATAGCCTGGTTAGAGCCAAACCTATGAGGATGAACCTTAGTACACAAAAGGAACATTTCTTACCTTTACTATTTCGTTTTAACAAAATTGGATCGTAGAGTGAGCAATTACGTTGCTCACAATAGGCGGACCAACCTGCCCCAAAGGACTCACAATCCGAAAGCTTTTCAAGGAAAATGTTTTGAGCAATGAAAGAAGGGGCACGATTTCTCTTTAATTTTCAGTTATTGTTTCATAATTATGTCAAGTTACGAACCACTCTTTGATTCTTTGTTTTCTCTTTGCAGATGCATCCGTATAACTCTTTTGTTTTGTAGGTTGCATTGTGCATCCATAAACATTTCATATCTTCATAAGCATGTTCACACATTTATTCATCAACACATTATGCCATGTCATGCATCAATTTCATGCATGAAAGACTTGCATTTCGCATTTCCATGCACATTTTCAGTAGCTGTCAAATTGTCAAGCCATCCATTTGTATATATGTACATGCATACGTTATGCATTAGTCAGTCACTTGTATATATGATACATTCACCAGGTATTGCCATTGATACTTGTTAATAGATATACATTTGGCATATAGATTATTCATGTAGATTACTTGTGCATATTACTTGTTTTCTACTTTTCTTACTAGAATCTAACGTCATCAAGAAAGCATGTGTGACTTGAGAAAGCACATTGTAAAGTCAGCGGAGAAGATTGAAGATGCAAAACAGGGACAAGGAGCTTTGTGGAGAGTCAGGTCGAACCAATGAAGTCGCTCTCACTCAAACAGTAGTCGTTCAATAGAGAACTCTGGGATCGCATGGAGGAAACTTGACAATCCCAAAGCAGTGACAAAGGGAAACAGGAGCCTGCCATAAGAAGGGAATTTCTAAGACCGATGGACTCTTTCTTAACGTGCATAGCATCTGCATAGCTTTTTGTCATTTGTATGGTTGCCGAATAGGGTGATCACCACTGAAAACGGTTCCCAAAGCGCTCTATAATTTTCGCTTGGGCAATGAACAAAGGAATGTCCGATTAATAAAAAGTTTGAATGAGAAAAACAATTCTTTTGAATAAACAACTGTGTTTTGAAAAAAAAAGATAAACAAGATTCTTTTAAATAAACAATTGTGTTTTGAACAAAAAAGATAAGATAAGATCAAAGTTGGAATGTTTTCTTAAAAGATGATAACAAGACTATTCGATTTATGTCAACACTGCTTAGAACCCCAAATTTCCTTGACCCCAAAAGAGCCCATTCTTTTTCTTGGAAACCAATTTGACTCTGAAACATATTGAGATCCTTCCATTCCTTGGGGCAAATTACTTTCAAAAGGCCAAATTTAAGTTACTTTCAGGGCCTTAGAAGACAAATCGATTTAGAAATCAGATAAGCCCACTAAAAGTGTACCTTTCAAATCACTTCACTTGTCAAAGCACATTTACCTTTTTTGTGATTAGTAGTGGGGGGGGGGGGGGCAACATTTAGTGTAAGAATAACATGCTTATCTTCATCAATAAGGAGGTCAGAGAAGGGAATAGAGGCATAAGACATCAATTCCCATCATAAAAGAACAAAAAGAAGAAAAGAAAAAAAAAGGAAAAAAGAAATGGAATTGCAACATTATGTGCTTGCACAGATTTTCAAATTGTCAAAACAAGAGGTTTTTCAAAAATATGTTTTCAAGAAAAGGTTTTCAAAAATGAGTTTTCAAAAGATTTTTGAGTTTTTAAGGGTCGCCTTTCATCAAAATATCTAGATCTAAAATGAGAAATGGCCTTCTTTCTTATTTCTTCACATGTAGAAAATTATCCATAGTTGTCCCTTTTGAGTCTTATGGATTTTCTTCGATTCAACCCTGATCAAGGATCACCCTCCACACTGGGGGTAAAGACGAAGAAGGATCAGCCTCAAAAGAACGGGTTTGCACTCAAAGTCTAAATTGGGGCATTCCAACAGTAATGAGTTCAGTTCATAAAGAAGCATTCAGTTCACTTCATCGAGAAATCCAAATCAAAGTTCAAATTAAAAGTGAATCAAAAGCAAAAAGTCGAAAACTGAAAAGAAAAGCAAAAAGAAAAATGAAGAAGTTGAAAGCTGAATAATGGAAGATCAGGTTCGATAGCATCCTTCACAACAGAGAAAGTGGTCCTTCGATCGAACACCCTCAAACACATTTTGAGCCTTTTATCCTTTCTTTGGCACCCCTAGCCCAATCCCATATTACGTGTCTAACAAAGTCCATCTTTGATCAGATCAGGATATCAAAGGTGAAAGGATTGCTCAAAAAGAAGAAATTGATTTTTCAAAAGGAAAAAATGTTTTTCTCAAAAGGTTTTAGAGAAAATTGTTTTCAAAAGTTTTTCAAATGCAGGTGCATGGTGAAGTTAAAAAAAAAAGGAAAAAAGGGAAAAGAGAAATCAAAAAGAAAAAAGAACAAAAGAAAAAGAAAAGATAAAGCTCTAGGGTGAAAACCCGAAAAAGGGAAGTCTAAAGCAAGAATGGGAATTCTCAAAGCCTCACAAAGTCTATCAAAGCGGTTAGAGAAATAAGACCTCCTTTACAGCAAGGAGCATTGATTCAAAGAATAAGAGTTGACAAAGTCATCAAATACTCCAGCCTTGTCATAAGAAGCCGAAACAGTAAAACAAACCTTTATTCTATTGCCTTTCTAGTCCTTTGGAACAATAATTCTTTCAAATAACCAGTGTTGATGCAAATCATTTTGGATAAGATGACAAATTGATAATGTTTTGAAAATGAGTTTTGCAAAAGATTTGCATTCCATTTGTGAGGCCAAGAAGAAGGTTAAGTCAAGGATCTCATACGAGAAAGTTTTCTAAGTGATGGTCACCAAATCTTTTGAGAAAGTCTCTTTTAGTAGGGCCACATATATATGGGGCATTTTTAACAAAATCATAAAATGTTTTCGGGGGGCAAAAGGGCAATGTCTTGTGGGATCATTTTAAATCATGTCATGTTTCAAGAAGAATTTAGCTACATGGCCAATACACATGAGAATTTTGACTTCGAAATTAAATTATGTTACAGGAAGTTGGCAAGGAAAGTGGTACCAAGACTGGGGCAAAGGAGTCAGCTAAAAGCTTGTCAAGGAAACATTTTGTTAAACAGGGGAAGTCAATATCATATTACTCTCATTAATTGATATAATGTTCACTTATTAGGCATTCATGGGCATTCATGCACATAGGCACACATTAGAGCATTTTATCCTTATTCATGGCAGGAATTTGGGAGATAAGGAGTCAAGTTCATCGTGAGTGTGGGTAGAGGAATTCAGAGTAATCAGAGTGTTTCAGCATTTCGGGTTCATCTTCAAGACAAGTCTTCTCAGGAAGTTTTTTTAGAGGTCCAAGTTAACATTTAGATGACCTAGAACATGTCTTTTAGTTAATCTTCAGTGATCAAAGTTGCTCTCATAATGACCCGGGGGGAAGTCTTTCGGTTATTTCTCAGAAATCTAAGTTGATATCCAGACGATCCAGGGCAGGTCATTCAGTCGATGTTCAAAAATGTCTTTCAAAAAGTTCAATTGATCCAGGACGATCATTCTTTAGTTTACTTCAATCGATCTAGAGCGATCTTGATACGAATCTAGTTGTTTAAGATTCAAATCTAGCCTTGAAAATCTATCAAACTCGACTTGAACTCCTTCAACTTCTAGATGAGTAGATCGATTACTTTCACAAGGTGATTCCTCCTCTTTCATCGGCCTTAAGTCTTCAATTAGACCTGCAATTGTCAACTCAAGAACACAAGATTCACAAACAATCAAGAATCACAACTTAATTGTTTGCTAGGATTCTACAAGATTGAAGAATCCTAAGTTTTTGCTCAAACTAGAACAAAGAAGCTAAGATAATCAATTTGGGTGAAAACCTCAATTTATTAATCAACTCAACTTATGTTTACAAGAGATATTGGTCCCCTTATATAGTAGTAGGGGGGGGGGGGAATACCCTAAATCCTAAGCCCTAAGGTTAAAGGAAGGAACAAGGAAAGATCCTACTCCTTATCCTACTAGGAAATTGAAATAACAAGTCTAATTAAACAAGGACTGGACTTAGTCAAACAAGGCCCAATCCAATTGTTTTCTAAACATTAAAATAAACTAATCTAAGATAGAATATAGCCCACAATGGCCAAATTGATAGAAACATAAAAGCCCATCAAAATAAGAAAAACTGGTCCTACCCATGCATGGGGTACCCTTGGCCTACCCACGCCTGGGCTAGTGCAGAAAGTTTAAATCGTCCAATCCATGCATGGGGTACCCTTGGCCTACCCACGCCTGGGCTAGTGCAGAAAGTTGGAATCAATAGCAAGCAAAGTAATTGGTGCTTGCTTGCTCCAATCATCATCAAAGCTCTTATGAACTCCGATGGACTTCAAGTCTTCAAAATGAGTTCTAATGAGGCCCAATGGCATATTCAATGGATCAAATGGCATCTTAGGCAACTCCGATGAGCTTGAAACCAACTCCGATGAGCTTGAAACTTCTTTGTGCGCATCCCTAGCATCTTCAAGCTTCTCCAAGCCTCCTTGACGCATGAGCACATCTTCTCCATTGTCAAAACGTTCGGGTCCGGGGAACCCTGACGAGACGACGTTGGAAAATGGAGTCGCCACTAATCTTTTTTAAGGTGTGATTAGCCACCTAAAGGTCACTTAAGCTAAGTAAAGTCCATAGCTCGACAATGGACCCACTAAACCTAAGGTCCGGTCTTTGTAACCTAAATCTAGGTTCGGGAGTCGATTACGCCCAGGGAAGGATCAGCACCCCTGGAGCGCCCGTCAAGTGACGGTACCTCTTAATCTAACTAGATCTAATGGGTCGAAAAGAAAAGTTGGTTGCTTTTAATCCTAATCTTGATTATTATTAAAAAGGGTTGTAAAAAGAAAATAAAACCATTTTTGAAACCGTTGTCGAGACTTTGAAGAATATAATCGAACAACGTCGATCAATTCTGTTACGATTCTTTTTCACTATTTGTTCTCTTGTTGAGTCTTCCGCATCGGGAAGAAATTTTGAAAATGCTGTGACAAAATCTTTTACCATCTTTGTTTTTTTGAAAAAACTTGATCAATTTTATTAATTTCCAAAATCTTCTTTTGGATTGCTTGATTAAGAAAACCTTCTTTTTGAAACACTTACCTTGAAAACTCTTGAATTACCCATTTCTTGATTTTTGAAAATTGAATAAGAGAACATGATTTCAGGAAAAAACTTTTTTGAAAACACCTTTTATTGCTTATTTTGATTTTCTGATTTTTTTTCATTTTTTTGGATTTTTCCTTTTTCTACCTCTAAATTAATGCATGTATGCAAATGATGAATGCAAAGTCCAATTATTAAAGTTAATTCGTGTAACCCGGGTTTTTGAAAACACTTACCGGGATATATGCTCGGAGCCCCGATGCATCCCGAGAAGAGCCATCTCATCCTCGGGGACATTCGGCGGCCCCGAAAACTCGACCACTCGCTGAATGCCCATTCTTCGGAAGGTTACGGTCATTAACTGAATTAAAAGGTGGCTTGAAATGTGAACAGATATATTCAACGACAGATAAATATGATATGCATGTAACTAAGTTCTACTTTACTAAATTATTACAAACCAAGGTCCGATTGGACCAATTAACAAATTTAAGAGAAATAAAGACTTATGGGTCGGACCGGGTACACTGGGGACTGATCGAGCCAAAAATAACCCTATTTTTATGGCTATTTTATTATGTTTTTGGATCTATTTATGCTTAAATATATGTTATTTTGTTAATATTTGTGATTTGAGTCTTTATGAGTTGTTAAATTGATAATTTGATAATTTTCACTACTTTTGGATCTATTTTGATGACTTTTTACACAGATATGAGCAAAGTAATTTTGAGTATAGATTTGGACATTCAAAGTTCGTGTTTGAAGACTTATTGAAGACAAATTGAAGATTTGAAGATCATTGAAGAATTATCTCAAGAAGCAATTATTGAAGAATGGAGCTTTAATTGCGAAGGATTGAAAACAAGCCATGAAGAAGCCCGGAAGCTAAGGAATTTTGGATATTTAATATGGGAAAATAGTCAGCCCATATAAATTATTAATTGGAATTAAAATCCCAATTAATGACTCCTATATTGAAGGAAATATTTAAAATCCCGTATATTCCCGATTCTAGTCCTAACAGGATTAGGATTCAGCGCAGTCTCGGTAGAAAAATCATAACTTTCTGCTCAGACCTCCGTTTTAGGCCCGTGAGTAGGCGTTGGAAAGCTAACTCTGAGATCTACAACTTTCCTTTGAAGTCCAAGTTATGCCATCGCCAAGCCCAGAAATGACGTCGAAGTCCTTGCACGAATTCAACAAAATTTCAGAATCCTATTTTGACTTGGATTCTACTCTAGGAAGATTTTTAGTCTAACTTAGAGTCTAAGTTAGACCCAAAAACGTCCTAGACTCCTTTCCTACTTAGACTTGGAGTCTTGGGGGTTATTTCCACTATAAATAGCCACCTTAGGTCTAGGTTTTTGATGTGTGTAGATCTAGAGATTTTATTTTGAAGAATTGTTGAAGATTTGGAGGAGTTTGCCCTAGGAGCCGCCGCCCCCCCTCTTCTTCCCATCCATAGATAAGTTTTCTTCTTATTCTTTGGATGCTCACTCAATTCACTGAGTGAGTAATCCTTTTTCTTTTCTCCAATGTAGAATTTAATTGACTCTTGACTTATATCATGATGAGGATTTTGTGCTTTTATATGAAAATTAATAGGGTATTTCTAATATCTCTGCATGAATTCTATGTTGCTTGTTTTGATGGATTAAGTAGCATTAGCTAAATTAAAATCTTGAAGGATCTTCGGATTTAATTGTTTGGTAGCAATTGGAAGCGAAGGATCTTCCTTCCAAGGGATTTAAGAATCTTTGACCAATTTTTAATTGCCCATTGTGCTTGTAATTTACTAGATCTTAATGCTTTATTCTTGAGTAATTATCACACTGGATCAAGAGGTAATTGTTTAAAGAATAAAAGGGATAATTCACACTGGATCAAGAGCTTTATCTAATTAAGGTAATTTAGGATTAAATTCCAAGCAAGCTATCCATTGTTTTCACAATCTTTAGATATCAATGATCCGTGTTATTGTTGTCAAGATGGATATTAATTCTATGTTGGAGGTTTCTTAATTATTTTCTCAATTTATTCTCAGCTTTCCGATTAATTGTTTTCTTTAATTTTCTTGATTGCTTTCTTAGATAGTTTTAATTATTAGTTTTATTTGATTTAATTTTACTTTAAAAACCTTCTTTATTTTGTTTGTTTGTTTTAGTAATTGTTGGAATTTTTATTTTTATGATTTGCTGACGATCGATCATAAATTTTGGCGCCGTTGCCAGGGAGATTGTGTTTTATTTTTTGTTTTTCTTTTTCTTTCCTATATTCGATCTGCACTTGATCATCTTTGTTATGTAGGAAAAATCCAATGGAGCAACAACGTTCGTTAAGAGAGCTGAATTTCAACTGTGAATTGCAACCACTCTGCATTGACTACCCAGCCATGGACACATCATAGAAGCTGAATTCTGGAGTGATCCGCATGCTACCAATCTTTCAAGAAGAGTCTCATGAAAATCCTCATGAGCACTTACAAAATTTTTTTATATGGTGTGCTGCGACCACTGGGATGCCTGAAGAACAAGCAAGACTTCGAACTTTTCCTTTAACATTGGAAGGAAAAGCAAGAAGTTGGTTTCTGACTCTGCCATCAAAATCCATAACTTCATGGAAGGAGATGGAGACAGTGTTCCTGAACAAATACTTTCCTGAGGCCAAGCGAGCTGATGTAAGAAAGAAAACTCTTCTTGTTTTTGGTCGAAAACTCCTCTCTTCTTCGCAATTGAATGTTGGGCACGACATCTGGTGGTGGTGCAATCAAATAAGTGATCAAATTCAAGCAGAAGAGGAATGGATGGAAGAGATGCGAGAGAAGTATGATCCAATACCATTCCCTCAAAGGTTTGCAATGCAACTTAATTCACTACGGAATATAGAGGTAAATATTCCATTGCTTGATAAAGTTGTCAGAAAACCCAGGTACGCAAATTTTCTCAAAGAATTATGCATGACTAAGAGTAAGTTTTCTGAAAAATATGCTTGCATGAATGAGAATGTATCTGCTGCATATCAGAGAAAATTGCAACATAAATGCCATGATATAGGATCTTTTTCTATTCCTTGTAAAATAGGAAAGAATCAGATAGAAAAGGCCATGTGTGAATTTGGATCTCCAATTAACATCATGCCTTATTCCGTCTATTCACAATTGAAAATTGAACCTGTGACTAAAACTGATCTGACCATACAATTTGCTGATAGAACTAACATTAAACCTGAGGGTTTAGTCGAGGATGTTTTAGTGCAGATTGGAGATTTTGTTTTTCCTGCAGATTTCTATGTCCTGAAGATGACCATCATCTACCTCATTTGCCGTTGCTGCTAGGAAGACCTTTTCTTGCCACAGCCAGAACAAAATATGAAGTCCACGATGGAAAACTCAGCATGGAATTTGATGGGAAACTCATTGAATTCAATATTTATGAAGCCATGAAATCTCCTGCTGAGATTCATTCTATCTGTGCCATTGATGCCATGGAAATTTGTTCTGAACAAGTTCAATCACTTCACCATGAAATGAACTTGAATTGGTACTTACAAGGAGCCTAGATGAAGAAGAAATCGAGGAAGCAGAAGTCCTGATGCCAGAAGAGGTAGCCAAAAGCGCAAGGGAATATCATGAGGCATCGATCGAAGCAACATCATCATGGGAGGAACACGACCATCCTGAACCAAGTAAGGTTGAAGGTGAATTTCATGATGTTGCCGACATTCCAATTGTGAAGGAAGTTGAAGGAGTGTCAAGTGAAACAAGGGATGGTTTGGAACCATATGAACCTGATTCGACAAACTTCTCTCAATTTTTCTTCAATGACGATGGTGTTTCTAGCATGGCTGGCGCCCCTACTCCACCAATGGAAGTCCCCAAGATTGAGAAAGCAGATATCAAGATGGACATCCTTCCACCTTCACCTCCAAGACTTGTCAAGTCCAAAGAAGAGCCACCAGATAATGAGCAACTCGGACATCTCGAGCCAAAAGACACAATCGTGCTGAATTCTGTTGACAACCAACTTTTGGAACATGAAAATCAAGATTTTTTGGGATCAACAAACTTCTTGAGTCTGAATGCTTTGAAGATATCAAAACCGCGGGAAGGATATCTATGGATCAATTCTGTCTGGAGGACAAGAAGATTTGCCAAGACGAGGACACTTTTCAAAGGCACGAAGGGAGTAATGTCAATCAAGAATGCCAGAAGCACCCATTGCATCAACCAATCACGGAAGCAAAGATGGCATTGTCATTCCTAGCTATTCATGGAGTCGCCCTCAACAAAATTGGTTATTTCTTTCCTTATCTCTTCTTTTATCTTTCATATTTTTGTGCTCATATTCTTCCAATCTCATCATATTTGCTTTTATGCTTTGAAGTGGTATGATCCACCCTAACAAAGGGAGAGAAAGAAAAGGAGTCGAGCTAATGACTTTAAACAAGCTCTTGTTGGGAGGCAACCCAGTTTTATTTCTTTGCATATTTAATTTTAGTTTTATTATTATTTTTAATTTTTACATTAATTTTTCTTTGAGTTTTTTTTTGCTTGATAGGAATTTATGAATTTTTCTTCATTGAAAAATTCAAGGATGAAGTAAACCATGTTGCACCAAAGGAAGGTCTCTAGCAGCACACCAGGCGACTCGGCAAAGCAACCATGTTGTTGCTTCGCAAGGCATCTTGTTGCTGCGCAACAAGCAGCCTTTTGCTGCCGCGACAGGGGAGCCTTCCGCAAGCAGCACAAGGCTGCTCACGAGGACCTGCTGCCGATGCATAATGGGCAGCAAACAAGCAGCCTGTTGCGTAGCAACAGGGCTGTTTCAACAGCCCATTGCTGCTGCAACAGAGCACCCAGACTGCACCAGCATACCAGCGCGCGAGGCCTCCCCAGCACCCCAACAACACCAGCTAGGCTTCGAGTAGCGCCCCAGGCCGCTAACAGCAGCAACCAGCTGCTGCCTCTGCGAAGCAAACCTGTTGCTGCTCCGCGAGGCCGCTTGCCCTAGCGACAAGGCGCCTCCAGCGGAGCGCGACAAGGCTGCTTCCGCGGGGCAGCCTGCTGTCGCTGCTGCATGAGAACTGCGAAGCAAGGCAGCTTGTGTTGCCTAAGCACACCAGGCCCGATGCAGCGCCTCAACAGCCCGCAAATGCCAATGCCGCACGTTGCTTTCCCTCTCCTTCCTTGCAATTTGAAATCCTATTTTAGGAAGGATCAAAACTCCTAATTGTACAAGGAGATAGATGACCTCCTCCTACAAGGTAATGAATTCCTAGTCCAGGTATGTTTCTAACTTTTTACTCTAACTAAAACCTTTTAAGAATAGGATTTGATCATTATATAAAGTAATCAAGAAAAGGAGAATGAGGAAGAGCTTCACCTTTTCTTTGTTCGGTGCAATCAAATAAGTGATCAAATTACTAGCTTAAGAGATGATTTTAACAACATAATTGGGAATTTGGATGACCTCTTCAATTTATTGGAGAAGGCTATTCATAAACCAATTTAGGTTTAGTTTTTCAATTTTAAGTTTCTTGTTTTTAGATTTAAGATTTATTTTTATGCATCTTAGGATTAGTTATTTAATTTATGCTTTAATTTTCAATTTCCTTCATCTTATGTCTATAATTTTCAAGTTTCAATAATAGTTTTATTTTCCTATCACTTTAATTTCCTATTGTCTTTTATGATTGCGTAATTATCTTCATCAAGGCCGCCCAGGTATGTTTTCTTGAACCCTAACTCTTTATTTTTGGTAAGATGATATTGCATGCTTTGTTGATTGTTTTTACATTGAGGACAATGTGAATTTTAAGTGTGGGGGGTGAATACTTGATAGGGTTTTTACTTGAATAATTGAGTCATATGATAGCCCTTGTTTGCATGAGAACCTAGGATAGAACTTGATTGTTTTTGATAGATCTTATTTCCCCAATTTTTGACAAAATTTTCGGAAAATTGATTTTTGAAGATAAAATTTTGAATTTTCATGCATATTTCGATTAATTAATTTTATTTTGATTGATGAATGCTTAGAATTTTAATAGTGTTTTATTTATGGATTGAGTTATAGCATGTTGTTTGATTTCTTAGAATTAGGTATAATTGAAGATTGTGATATGATCTTATTTATTAATTGCTTCTATGATTATCTATTTCTAGAACTTATGTTCAATCTTGATTGAAATTATGATTGAGAAAGTATGCCATGGATATATGTTAAGAATAAGTGTGGGGGACTATCTATAAAAAAGGGTAATTAAAAAATTGTTTTCATAAAAAGAAGTGTTTTCAAGATAGAGGAGAAGATGTATTTCTGTAAATAAATAAATAAAAAATCAATCCATTGTTGTCACTCTTTTCTTTAGCAAAAGGAGTTAGTAACCCTTGGAAAGAGTGTAAGAGGCATGGAATTACAGAAATATTGTCTCTCTGAAAAAATAAAGAAGGAGTCCTTCTAGAGTGCTAGTAGCCTCGAAAATGGGAGTTAGTAACCCCAAATCATGAACACTTCGAGGTTAGTAACCTCAATTTTCTAAAAACAATTACCGTTGAAAATCTATTATAACCCACAATGACCCTTGATTTATATTTATGACATTGCAATCTTTTGAGTAATGGAGAAAGAGAGGAAAACATGACCTTATAGAAAGAAGTAGTTATAGAAAGTGAAGAATGGTAAGTGGTTAAAGCTACTTTGATTATGGCTACTTAAGAATGATGATGCTTGTTGTTTCTTGATCTTTGGATTGAGTATTATTATTATTCTTTGTTATTTTGATTTTATGATTGAATTGATTCTTTGATGTATGTATGAATTCAAATTGATTTCTTGAAAAATTGGTTTTTGATTAACTTAAACATTGATTTGCTACGGGACTAGCGAAGTTCAAGTGTGGGGGAAAATATGATCGAGCCAAAAACAACCCTATTTTTATGGCTATTTTATTATGTTTTTGGATCTATTTATGCTTAAATATATGTTATTTTGTTAATATTTGTGATTTGAGTCTTTCTGAGATGTGAAATTGATAATTTGAGAATTTTCACTACTTTTGGAGCTATTTTGAATCTCCTCTCTCAATCTCTCCCACAAAAACGAAAACAGAAAATCACACAACGACATACAAACCACAACAGGAAAAAAATTCTCTCCATAGTCTCCTTACCTCTCTCGCTTGAACGAACTCTCTCCTATTCTCCAAAGCATCATAGCCCCTCTCTTTCTGAAATTGAAAACTAAGAACTAGGCTTTAGCTTGAAATGAGGGATCTTCATCTTGGAGGTGTGTTGGCTCAATTGACTTGGGGGTCTGACGGTATAAGATGAAAGGATCAGTTTAAGAGGGAATCGAGAATCAGGATTTGAAGGATTTTGCTTCGGTTAGGTTCGTTTTTGTAAAAAAGGTTCGAAGGTTTTGAGGTTGAGTTTCGTGACAGGGAGGAAAAGGTTTGTTCGGGGGTTTGGTTTGTTGATTCGTTGACGGAGTACCAGAAAATAGAGATGGCGCTGTCGAGCTTTGGAAGCGGCTAGGGTTGAAGGAGATCTAGGGTTCGGTTCGTTTTAAGAAAGAGAAAACAGCGAGGAAGAAGAAGATAGCATAAGAAAAAAAGAAAACTTTGTTGCTTATAAGTCATTTCGGTCAAAACGACGCCGTCTGGTAAAAATCTCTCAACTTGAGTTTTTAAACTATTTGGTTGCTTCAATTTGATCTTTCCATATTACTTCAAGTCTTGATGATTTTAATTTGGGTATTTTGTTCATAAATATAGTCCCTTTTCTTATTTGTTCGAAGCTTAATTCATGTTTGGTGATTTCATTTTGTTTGTCTTTGTTATCTCCTTTAAGTTAATGTTTTTTTTCTTTTTATACATATATAGATTAGATCCATTTTGCATTGATAGCTTATTTTGTAAAAAAATATGTCAAAAAGATTTAAGTTGCTATTTTTTTGGTAAAGTTATGATTTTTTTTCTTTGCTATAATGCGATGAGATGAATACAAAAATGATTAGAATTTGATTAGGATTATTTCCTTTGAATTTAAATTTAAATTTAAAAGAAAAATCAAGTCTTTATCTTCAAGTTTTGATCTTTAAACATGGTTGATTCCAAGATGGATTCAAGATCACTTTTGAATTAATTTTTGAGTATAAAAATGAAGCTTTGATTTACGGTTTAAATTCTTAAAATGGAGGTTAGCTTGTTGATTGATTTCCATATCAAATTAAGCTAATTTTCATTTTGAAAATTTAGACTTTGGAATTAAAGATTTCATTTCTTAGAATTGAGAATTAATTCAAGGAGGGATTATTGAATCTCTTGGAATTGATTTTGGTTTGAGAATTAAAACTTGATCTTAAAAGCTTAATTGTTCTTTTAAACTTACTTAACTAAGAGAAGGGTGAATTCAGGGGTCGTTTGGTATCGTTTTCGTTTTTCTGTTTTTTGTTTTTGTTTTGTTTTCGTTTTGTTTTTGTTGCGCTGTCAATTTTTGAAAATAAAAACATGTTTGGATGTACAATTTGGTTGTATGTTTTTAAATTAAAAAGTTAAAAAAATGATTAAAAAGCATGTAAGTTACTGTTCATCATTGTGCTTCTGTATTTTGGAAGTGTTTTGGAAAAACATGAAAACACAAAATTCTTGCTTCCACTTATTTCCAAAACACTGCTTCTGTTTCCAAAATTTTTGAAAACAGAAACAGTCTGCCAAACATGTTTTCACTGTTTTGTTTCAAAAAACAGAAAATTGGCAACAGAGAACAGGAAACGGAAATGATGCCAAACAAGCCTATTGGTAATTGGTGTTTTAGTGCCCTTTAAAATTTCATACTTGTGTTTGAGTTCAATTAAGTGCCTGAAATTTTTAATTTTGTTCACATAAAGACATCACTTTCTTTCCTTTTTCAGCACGGTCCCTGATTTGAGTCATTATTTGTGTTTAGTTCAATTTCACCCCCGATTCAGGATTTTACTTTTAATTTATGCGGCCTAGTCCCTCATTTCAAATCAATATCCTGACTATATGCAATTTGGTCCCTGTTTTAGGATTTTATTTATTCTTGATGCAATTAAATCCCTGATTTTTGGAATTGATGGTATAATTGTGCAATTGGGTGCCTAATTTACATTATTGATACTTAGTTTATGCTATTTGATTCCTGAACTTTGCTAATGGTTTTCTCGATGTGCAGAAAGGTCCCCAGCTGTCCAATTTGGCCTTAAATTCCAATTTCTTTAATTTACTTGTTAATTTGATTATTTTTTTTTGGCTTGTAATTAATTTAAGTTAGTTTGATAATTAGTAGTTAGACACATGCATGCCATATCTATTTCCAGTTATTATAATTGTTTGCATTTCATGCCACCATTATAAGTTTCGATTAATAAAGAGGCGTTTTAACTATGATGGGCTAATCTCGGGTAAAGGTGCTCAGGCACGACCTCTCGAGATTTCACCCCGAGATTGAATGACCATTACGAATAACCCCGAAGGGCCGGGCTAGGTTCGTGAAGGCCAATTCAAATAAACTCCTTCTTATTAATCAACTAATAAACCAGAATTTGAATTCATCATTTCATACATGCATTAATATTTAGGTCAGAGTTGAAGAAAAAAAGGAAAAAGAAAAAAGGAAAAAATTAAAAAAAATGGAAAATCAGAAAATCAAAAGAGGCAATAAAAAGGTGTTTTTCAAAAAGGTCTTTTCTCAAATCATGTTCTCTTAGTCGATTTTCAAAATTAAGAATTGGGCAATTCCAGAGTTTTCGAGGTAAGCATTTTTTTTTAAAAAAAGAATGTTTTTAAGCAACTAAAAAGAAGGTTTTGGAAATTAATAAGATTGATCAAGTTTTTCAAAAACAAAGATGGTAAAAGATTTTGTCATAGCATTTTCAAAATTTCTTCTTGATGCGGAAGACTCAACAAGAGAACAAACAGTGAAAGAGAATCGTAACAGAATTGATCGACGGTGTTTGATTACATTCTTCGAAGTCTCGACATCGGTTTCAAAAATGGTTTTATTTTCTTTTTATAACCCTTTCTAATAAAAATCAAGATTAAGAATTAAAAGCAACCAACTTTTCTTTTCGACCTAGTAGATCTAGTTAAACTAGAGGTACCGTCACTTGACGGGCGACTCGGGAGTGCTAATCCTTCCCCGAGCGTAATCGACTCCCGAACCTAGATTTAGGTTGCAAGACCGAAGAAGCAAGAGCCAAGGGAGAGGTTGAATTGATTGATCTCTTAAACACAGAAAGTTCCCCCTTATCTGTGGTCGTCCAACAGGAACCAACTCCCCCTGGTGTCAAAGTTCCGAAGATGAAGTATAATGGAATTGGAGATCCGAGAGAACACCTCTCTCATTACAAGTCATCGATGGAGTTGCAGAGGGCGTCCGACGCAATGCACTGTCGAGCTTTTGTACTCACGCTCTCTGGGTTAGCCCTCACTTGGTACAACAAGCTTGAAAATGGCTCCATTGTAAACTTCACACAGTTGAGTAGGTTTTAGCTGATTATCCGAATAAGCAAGGGTCGGCCCTGACGGGAAGAGAGCTCAATGATCATATCCGAAAATACGATCCCAATCTTGTCTTTCTTATGAAGACAAAAAATAGAGAAGAAGTTATGGAGAGATTACGTAAGAGGTGTCGTTTTGAGAATAAGCTCCATGTTAATCCAGATGGCTTTAGTGGTGGGTCCATTGCCGAGCTTTTGGACTCAACTTAGCTTAAGTTGCCTTTAGGTGGCTAAACACACCTTAGCAAAAAAAGATTAGTGGCGACTCCATTTCCAATGTCGTCTCAGCAAGGTTCCCCAGACCCGAACGTTTCGACAGTGATTATCACTCCGGATCCGAGGGGCATACAACGGAGAATTGTCGGCGATTGAAGTATGCTGTACAGGAATTAGTGAGGTCCAGAAGGCTAAGTTTTGGCATTGTGGCACAAGTCAATCCCTTGCCAGCTCATGGAGAAACCCAAGCAAACATGGTTGAAACTGAAGAGCTTGCCAGAAGAAGATGAGTATCTTAGATAAGCGGGTTAATTTCAAGAAATATGTCAGATATGAATGCTGTTTTACTCTAGTAGTATGGAGACTTAATAACTTCTATCCCGACACTTATACCTAAGAGTGTTGGTGAACAGTTCTATGTTGGACTTTCTTTTTCATGCATATTATTCTACATGTTTTACCTTTATCATGAGTAATAAAATAAAGTGCGTTTCAAAAGTTTAAATAAGTTTTCATATCCTCTTCATTCATTTATTCTATTATCATTTGTTATTTTTTTTTGCTTTCCATTATATGTATATATGTATATATATTCTACTGTTCAGGCCGATTGACAATGAATGCAAAGACGCTCCAGACGTGCCAAGTCTCGGTGATGAAAATGCTAATGAACCTGACTATAAAGACATTGAGGAACAAGTACTACCCTCAGACCTTTCGAGAACAACAACATATTTGCCCCACATGGAATCTACAGAGCTTATGAGCTTGAACACTAAGGAAGCTTCAAATGTTGCAAATGATCTGGATTTTCACGTATGATTCTCCTGCTAAGGGGCAAAGTTCTCTCTTGATAAGTTCCCGTTCGAAAGAAGTAAAAAAAAAAAATTGGCCTAAAAAAGAAAGTGGTCGGGAAAAAGAAAAGAAAAATAGCACTTGGAATCTCTTGAGGAGTCCAATAAAATGATTTTCAAAACAGTCACATGCTTTCAAAAGATTTTTCGAAAAAAATGATTTTTCAAAAAATGGTTTTCAAATTTATTTTTACAAGGATGCTCTTCAATGAAGATGTCCAATGTTGAAGTGATAAATGCCTTTCTTTCTTATTCCCTTTACTTGTAGAAAATATCCTTTGTTGTCCCCTTTGAGCCTAATAAGTTTTTTCAAATGAACCCTGATCAAGGATCACCCTCCACACTGGGGGGCAAAGTTGAGGAAGGATCAGCTCACATGAATGAAATATTGAGTTGAGATCACGAAAAGTCAGTGAATTTATTCCATAAGGGAGTTCAAATCAAAAAGTAATTGAAATGAAAGAAAAAGAAAATGGGGGATTGAAGAAAAAGGAAAGAAAATGACTGAAATGAAATGAAAGACGATGAAGTTGGAAAGTGGAATGTGGGGATATTTGAGAAAAAATGATCCTTGAGTCAAACACCCTTAAACACATTTTGGGGTTATTTATCCTTTCTTTGGCAACCCTGAACCCCAACCTACATTATGTGGCTAATAAAAGTCCATTTTTGATTGAGTGAGGACATTCGAGAAGAGATTTTTCCTCAACAAAAGAATATTTCCTTTTTGCAAAATGCTTTGAGTCAAAACTTTCAAAAAGCTTTTCGGGTGAATCAGGGGCTTTCAAGTGCACTAAAAAAGAAGGAAAAGAAAGAAAAGAAAAAGAAAAAGAGCAAAAAAAAAATAATAATGAAGAAAAGAAGCTCTAGGGTGAAAACCCGAAAGGGCAGTCTAGAGCAAGGATGGGAATCCTAAGAGCCAGGAATAATAAAGAAGATCAGGAAAAATAGACAAACCCAAGTTGAAAGCCTACAAAAATCAGTTCAGATTGAAAAAGTACAATCAGTGGAGAACATACTTCAAGAACATCTCTTAATGTCGAAAGGGTGAGTGTCTGGTCCAGACTGAGTCAGGAATAGCAACACCAAAATTGTTTTGAGAACCCTTTTGGCGCGTCAACAAATCGTCGTCGGAGTATTCATTGTCATGAGGCTTATATCTATTATTCTAGACGAAATACAGATGTTTTCAATAATAACTGCTGTTAAAATACTTGCATTTCATTTTATCACTGATTATAAAGGGCGAACATGCATAGAACTGTTCACAAAACATTCAAAGATAGGGGTTTGAAGCAGTAGAATGGTCACTTGGGGGGCAAGAGAATTGAGAGTTAAAGCAGATGCTATTCAGGAAGGAAAGGGGGCATAAAGCAAGCAAAGAAGAACAAATTGGGGCAAGAAAGGAAGAAAAGGAGTCAAAGCAAAGCCAACACAGAGCAGATAATTTAACAAGCAATAATTCTGATCAGACCAAAATTATGCATGTTTTTATGGTCATTTTCCTATGCTTTTGAACATATTTATGCTAGATTTTGCCCTATAATGCTTACATTTGTGATTGTAGGTGTTGAAGAGGTAGAATGTGCAAATATGTTGATTAGGCACTTTTTGGAGCTATTTTGATCGATTTTTGGTACAAACGTTTTCCAAGGAAGTTTTGGATGAAGAATGAAGCCAACATGTTCGTGATTGAAGAGCTTGAAGAGTCAATTTTATGCTTATCAAAATCATAAAGTTGATTGCTTGGTGTTTTCAAGGCAAAGGAGCAAAGACAAGTTCAAGGCAAGAAGACATGTCAAGGTGATGAGCTATGACACAGCCCATCTGGGTGATTAGGCGAAACACATGGGTCTTTAGACAAACCATGTGGGCACCCAGCTGAAGTCGTGGCACCGCCCACCTGGGTTCTCAAGCAAACCACATAGGTGCTCAAGGCAACCATGTGGGCACCCAGATGGAATCGGGGCCCTTTTCCCGCGCGCGCCCAGCAGCCCAGCGTCGACACTTCCATGTCACTTCCCCTTGAAGCTACTTCAATACTTTCCAGATTTGGCGACAGTTTGGGAAAACACACATAACTTTTGATCCAGAGCTCCAAATGAGGAGAATTAATATGCGTTGGAAAGCTAACTCCGAGAGCTACAACTTTCGTGTTTTGGTCGAAGCCCAGATCTGACGTTTTCATGGATGAAAATGCCGTTGAACTTTCTGCAGAAAAGCTGAACCTAGGAAAGCCCACGAAATTCAACCCACTTGAAGAAGGTTTAATGAGTCTAAAACTCTATTTTGTCCTAGGTTAAGTTTGTCCTAAGTCTCTAGTATAAATAGACACCTTTTCTCTTCAAAATTAGGTTAGACAATTTGGAGAACAAGAGGAGAGGCTGCCGTCCAGACCTACTTTGCTAAGTTTTCTATTCATTTTCTTTGTTATTTGGTTGGTCACTCAATTCATGAGTGGCTAATCCTTTAGTTTCTCCAATGTAGAATTTAATTGATCTTTTGACTTTATCATGGGGAGATTTTGCACTTATCTATGAAATCTTATTTGGGTATTTCTTAAATCTCTGTTTTAATTCTATATTAACTTGTTTTGATGGATTGGATCGATACTTTCTTGATAAATTAGGTTTTACATATGCTAAATCAATTCTAGATAGAAGTCTACTGGGTTGAACTTCATCTAAGGTAATTATTTTGGGGTTAAGGTAGTTGATTGCGAAAAGCTATGTTCCAATTGGTTTCCTTTGCCTACGCAAGCTATCCATTGTTTTCATAACCTTTTGATATCGATGATCCATGTTAATTCTGTCAAGAGTGACATTAATTCTATGTTGGAGGATTTGTTTTCATAAATTGTTTCCTTTGGTAATTGTTATTACTTGCTTTAGTTTTCTTAATTATTTTCTTTACTCTTGAACATACTTTCAAACATCAAAACTCTCTTTTACTTATTTGTTTTTAAGCCAATTGATTAGGAAAAGAAATCAACCAATCTCTCTGTGGATTCGACCCCTACTTACCCTAGCTACCAAGCAAGAATTAGTGGGGATTTATTTTGTGATATGCTAACGACCGGTCACAATTTTGGCGCCGTTGCCGGGGAGATTGCGCTTTAATTTCTTTTCTTTGAATTGTGTTTAAATTTAATTGTCTTTTTGTCTTCTGTTTTATTTTTACACTTGATCATCTTTGATTTGCAGGAAAAATCCAATGGAGCAATCACGTTCTTTAAGAGAATTGAATTTCAATTTTGAGATGAAGTCCTTCTGCATTGATTATCCTGAGATGGATATGTCCTACGAGTTGAAGCCAGGAGTGATCTGTACACTGCCCATTTTTCATGGTGAACCCCATGAAGATCCATATGAGCACCTGCAGAATTTCTACATCAAATGCCTTGTGATCACTGGAATGCCTGAGGAACAAGTGAAGCTTTGAGCTTTTCCATCTACCTTGGAAGGAAAAGCAAGGAGTTGGTTCTGGAGTCTACCCCCAAAATCCATCACTTCATGGACGGAAATGGCGAAGGCATTTGTGGAGAAGTATTATCCTCAATCCAAGCTCTCTGAAGTCAGGAAGAAAATCAGTTCTTACCAAAAATTGCCCAACGAAAAGTGGTACCAATATTGAGAGAGATTCAACAAGTTATGTGAGAGTTGTCCTAACCACAACACACCTGAAGCAAACTTGATCATGTTTTTCTATGGTGGGTTAACTTGTGAAGATCGAACTCATATTGATGCTGCTAGTGGAGGAAGTTTGACACTCAAAACACCTAAAGAGGCAAGAAGACTGTTGAAGACTATGGCCGAAAATATCTTCCAGTTCAACATGGTGAACAAATACTCATCGCCCAAATCACCAGAGCAAGAGTTTGTCTGCGAAACAAGGGAACGCATGAATCATATGGATTCAGTCATTTCTTCTTTGGGAGAACAGAACATGAATTTAGCCAAAATGTTCACAAATTTTATGAGTGTGTTCACATCTCACTCCATGCAACCATCTTCAAATTTGGCTCAAGGAAGCCAACCATGGAATGCAAGGGGGATAGAATCACCACTGGTACCACCCCCTCCTCTGCATCCATTACCTCAACCTACACACTCCTTTCCCATATCCCATGTGAAGACGTCACTACTGCCTATACATCATGTACAAGTACCAAGTGACGAGGATATTGCTATTGGAAGAGAGAAAGTTCCATCACCAAGAGCTTCTTTGAACGTTCAAAAGGAGGAAGAGAAGCCCAAACCAAAGAAGGAGATGGAAACTACTCACTATCCACCACCCTATCCTCAAAGACTTGGCGAGCGAAAAAGAGGATGCTATGCAGAAAGGCAACTCGATTCACTTCGTAAGTTGGAGGTAAACATTCCTTTAGTTGTTGCAATTGAGAAAGTTCCCAGGTACGCAACGTTTCTTAAACAATTATGTACTGATAAGAGAAAGCTCAAAGATAACGATATGGTATGCATGAATGAGAATATATCTGCTGCTTTTCAAAGGAAATTACCTCATAAATGCAAGGACTTGGGATCATTTTCTATTCCTTGTAATATAGGAGGAAATAATCTAGAGAAAGCAATGTGTGATTTAGGAGCTTCAATTAATATCATGCCATATTCCATTTACTTGATGTTAGGTTTAGGTCCTATGGTTAAAACTGGTCTTACCATTCAACTAGCTGATAGAACTAACGTTTATCCTGAAGGCTTGGCTGAGGATGTTCTAGTGCAAGTAGGAAAACTAATCTTCCCTGCAGATTTCTACATCCTAAGGATAAATGATGAAGACTTTGATCTTCCTCATTTACCACTGCTGCTAGGAAGACCTTTCTTGAGGACGACAAGGACAAAAATCGATGTGCACAATGGAACTCTGAGCATGGAATTCGATGGGGAAGTTATTAAGTTCAATATTTATAAAGCCATGAAATTTCATGTTGAAGAACATTATGCTTGTTCTATTGATGAAATTGATTTCCTTGTTGCACAGGTTAATTCACTCAACCATGAAGATGACCTCGAAATGGTAATCATGAATAGCTTGCACGAGGAAGAAGCTAAGGAAACAGAAGTGAAGTTGCTAGATACGGTGGAAGACACCATTCATGATCTTGAATCGCTCCCTGAAGTTGAAGAGAAAACATCAGTTTCTTACGTTTGTTTGGAACCAAAGCCTATGCCTCTACCTTCGATTCAACAACCTCCAGAGGTCAAATTGAAGCCACTTCCTAAAGATTTGAAGTATGCTTTCCTTGGAGTTAAAGAGACACTTCCTGTAATCATTTCAAGTAAGTTAACTGATTTGCAAGAAGAGAAGTTGATCAGAGTCTTGAGGGAAAATAAGGAAGCTATTGGGTGGACAATCGCTGATATCAAGGGAATTAGTCCTTCTGTTTGCATGCATAGGATTCGATTAGAAGACAATGCTATTCCAGTTAGGCAACCCCAAAGAAGACTAAATCCAAATTTAGCTGAATTTGTGAAGGAAGAAGTTCTTAAGTTACTTGGAACTGGTCTTATTTACGCCATCTCAGATAAATGGGTCAGCCCTGTCCAAGTAGTACCTAAGAAATCAGGATTCACCGTTGTAGAAAACAAGGATGGAGAGTTAGTTCCTCAAAGATTGCAAAATGGATGGAGGGTGTGCATCGACTACAGAAAGGTAAATGCTGCTGATTGAGCTAAATTAGACCCTATTTTTATGGCTATTTTACTATGTTTTTTGGACTCATTTATGCTTAATTATATGCTATTTTGATAATATTTGTGTTTTTAGTCTTTAAGTGATGTGAAAATGAGAAATTGTTATTTTTCACTATTTTTGGAGCTATTTTGATGACTTTTTACACAGATTTGAGCAAAGAAATTTTGAGCATAGATTTGGAGATTCGAAGTTCGTGTTTGAAGACTCATTGAAGACTTATTTGGAGATTTGAAGACATTGAAGAATTATTTCAAGAGGAAAGAATTGAAGATTGGAGCTTTAATTGCGAAGGATTGAAGACAAGTCATGAATAAGCCCTTAAGCTTTGGTATTTTTGGATATTTTATATGGGAAAATACTCAGCCCATATAAGACATTAATTGGAATTAAAATCCCAATTAATGACTCCTATATCCAAGGAAATATCCAAATCTCGTAGATTCCCGATTCTAGTCCTAACAGGATTAGGATTCAAGCGCAGTTTTGGTAGAAAAATCATAACTTTCTGCTTAGACCTTCGTTTGAAGCCCATGAGTACTCGTTGGAAAGCTAACTCCGCGAGCTACAACTTTTCTTTGAAGTCCAAGTGCCAGTTCTACCGTTTTCAAGCCCAAAAATGTCGTCGAAATCTCTGCATGAAATCAGGATTTTTTTAGGATCCTATTTTAACTTGGATTCTACTCTAGGATGACTTTTAATAACTTGGAGTCTAAGTTAGACCCCAAAACCGACTTAGACATCTTGCCAAGTTAGGATTGGAATTCTTAGGGTTCTTTCCACTATAAATAACCACCTTCTGTAACACAAATCACATACTTTATACACCAATTCACAATTATAGTTTTAGATCTATTTTTCTCTTCTAGATCTAGTTTTAGGCAAGGGTGCCACCACCCCCTATAGCCATAGGGAGGTGTGACATACCTAGTTTTTTAGCAAGAGATTTCACCCCTTCTTGTTCTGTAAGTACTCTTATGCCACTCATGGATTTTCCCAAATCTATGAGTAGCTAAATTCTTATACTTCTAATCCTTTGGTGAATTCAATCAATTGATATGGTGAGATTTCTATACTTATAATTTGATATTTTATTTTTGATAAATAGCATGTTAAACTCTGTTTTAATCCATGACCTTGATTTTTATTGGTTTATGCGGCCGATAAATTGATAATTTGAGAGATCTATTGCTAAATCAGGCGGAATAGTTAACCCTCGAGTCTGATTGTTTGGTAGCAAGTTGATGACGTTTAATAGACGCTCAATTGGGTTTGCATGCCAGTGATCGGATTTTATCTGATTGTTGTATGGTTTTACTTGTTAACCATGTGTGAAAGAACTAATTAATTAGTTGATCTTAATGCTTTGTTACTTGGTGAATCTTTAAGCCTTAACCGGTAATTGATTTGTTAAGTTAACAATAGGGGTAATTTAAGCCTTAACCGGTAATGTTATCTAAATAGCATGTTAGGTTTTTCCTAGACCAGTTATCATCAAGGATTTAATATTGAATTCATCTTTTAAATCAAGGACCCATATTCAATTCGATTGTTTTCTACCATTGGAGAAGAAGTATGCTTTAATTATTGTTTTCTTTCTTATCTGCCATAGATTTAGATTTAATTTGCTTTGTTTTATTTCCTAGTATAATTGTTTTCAGTTTAATTGCTTTCTTTCAACCTCTGCTTTCTGTGTTTTGTTTTGAGAGATTTTTAGGATTGTATTTTCGGATAAAGTCTACACCCTTCTATGTGGGATCGACCCCTACTTGCCCTATCTACATAGTTAGGATTTTGTGGGGAAATTATTTTTATGATTGCTGACGACCGTTCATAAATTTTGGCGCCGTTGTCGGGGAAGGGAAATTTTTTCTGGTTTTTTGCCAGGGGAAGGAAAAATAGACTCATCTGAAGACGAATCCCGCGAATTTTCTTTTAGTCTCTGCGTTTCTGCGTTTTTAACCTAAAAAAAAATTCGTTTTCTTTTCTGCGTTTTTGATCTGAAAAAAAAATTATTTTGCGTTTTTAATTTTGTGTGTTTTGCGTTTTTGAAAAAAAAAATCTGTTTTCAGTTTTGCGTCGATAAAAAAAAAGTTTTTGCGTCATAAAAAAAAATTTGTCCCTGCGACGAAAAAAAATATTTTTTCTTTTATTTTCTGTTTTTAATTTTAATTGTTTAAGAACTTTTACTACTAACAATTTTCTTTTGAGTTTTTTTTTAGTTTTTCTAGGAAGCTGCATGTCAAAAACAAGAAGTAGTGGTATAGAAGACTTTGAATTTGATCCAGAGCCAGAAAGAACATTATTTTCGCTAAGGATGGAGAAATCAAATCGACAACAAGAAGACGAGCCATCCAATTCAAATTCTCAATCAAGTTCTCCTAGATCTGCTACTTCAACATTGTCACAAGACATGGCAAATGAAGAAGAACCTAAAACCCTGAGAGAGCTTTCTGCACCAAACATCAATGCACAACGCTTAGCAATTCGTACCCAGATACGACTGCAAACTTTGAGATTAGATCTGGATTTATTCAGATTTTACCCAAATTTCACGGTCTATCTAGAGAAGATCCTCACCGACATCTTACCGATTTCCAGATTGCCTACACATCAACGAATATTCAAGGTATCACTGAAGACCAATTCAAGCTAAGAACTTTTCCGTTCACTCTTGTGGATCGTGCAAAATATGGTTGTACCTCTTACCAACTGGTTCAATCACATCTTGGAAGAGCCTTAAGAAGTTGTTCTTGGAAAAGTACTTTCCTGCTCATAAAGTATCAAGTATAAGGAAGGAGATTTGCGGAATTAAGCAACGCCATGGAGAAACAATGCATGAATATTGTGAACGTTTCAAAACACTATGTGCGAGCTGCCCCGATCATCAAATCATTGAACAGTTGTTGATCCAATATTTCTACGAAGGACTACTACCGTTTGACAGATCTTCCATAGATTCTGCAAGTGGAGGAGCTTTTATAGACAAAACTCCTACCGATGCTTGGACTTTAGTGGAGAACATGGCTGCCAACACTCAACAATTCGGATCTCGAGAAGACTATTCAAGAGAAGGCAATACAAGAAGAATCAATGAAGTCTCTACCCATTCCACCTCACTGGAGCAACAACTTCAAGAGACAAATCAACAAGTCGTTGCGCTCACTGATATATTCCATGCGAATTTTTCAAGTGTGCCTAAGGTTTGTAGTATTTGTAAACAAGGACACTACACTGATAAATGCCCTTCTTTGGAACACACCACGCAAGAAGTCAATGTTGTTGGAATGCAAGGAGCAGATCAAAGGAAGCCTGAACCTTATTGGAGAGCCGAGCAACCAAGTCAACAATATGGGAACCAAGGTAACTATCCAGGAAGGCCAATGAATTTTCAAAGGCCTAATTTTCAACAATCATCACAAGCTATCGAGATGAACAATTGAGAGAAGCTATGGAGATGATGAGAAAACAAATCAATCAATTGGCTAGTGACATGAGTGAACTCAAGACACAAGGTCAACAAAGGATCCCATCGCAACCAAAGGTTCCTGCTAAGGAGAATGTAACTGCAATCACCTTAAGGAGTGGAAAAGAGTTGGAAAACCCTTATCCTACCCATGCCGCACAAGATGAAGGAGAGCCGAGCTACACCAAAGAAGAATTGCAAGTGCCTGACAAAGAAATCAAGATTGAAGACGAGCCCAGAAAAGTTGGCGCAACCACCAAGGAGATAGCCGCCGACAAGACTGATCTCAAGGTACATGTCGCCATTCCTTTTCCATCAAGATTGAAGAAGTCAAAGAAAGAAGATGATGATCAAGATATTATGGAGATACTTCGAAAAGTTGAGGTCAACATCCCACTTCTTGATGCTATTCAACAAATTCCAAACTATGCAAAGTTACTTAAGCAACTTTGTACCAACAAGAAAAGGTTACAAGGTAAGGTAAGTGCCGGAGTTAATATCTCTGTTGTGCTTAAAAAGAGTTTACCTCCTAAGTGCAAGGATCCAGGAACGTTTTCTATTACTTGTTTTATTGGAAGAAGTGTTATGGAAAATGCTATGCTAGATTTAGGTGCATCTTTAGGCGTTATGCCTTATTCTTTTTATCAATCTTTAAATCTTGGTCCTTTGAAAAATACTGATCTGATTCTGCAGTTAGCTGATGGATCTTTGGTTCATCCCAAAGGTTTTCTAGAGAATATCCTAATTCAAAATGAACACTTGATTTTTCCTATTGACATCTTTGTTATGGAGATGGAACATTCGAAAGATCAATGTTCTCTTTTATTAGGAAGACCTTTCTTAAGAACTTCCCATACTAAAATTGATGTATTCGATGGTTCATTGACCATGGAATTCGATGGTGATATAATCCACCCTAGAATTTCATCTCAATCGCCATTGAACTCTAACAAGTTTGTTTGTGTTGTGAGTGTTAAAAGTGCTAAAAAAGGAGCCAGTAAAGAATCCTCGTCGTTGACATCTGCTCAGATTTCCAGAGGAAGACAAAGGATAAGAGACATTCGACAAAGCTACAACGAGAATTTCCACCAATTTTGGGGGAGATTTAAGAAGTTGTGTATCGATTGCCCTCAACATGGATTCAATAAGGGAATTCTTATCCAAATCTTCTATGGAGGATTAGGAATCAAAGATCGAGTTTTTGTTGATTCCTTTAGTCGCACTCCAATATTGAAGAGAACCCCGAAGAATGCATACTTTGCATTTGAAGAATTATCCCGAAGGACAGAATTTTCAACCTCAAAGGAAGAGCAAGAAGCCAACAAGCAAGGAGTTCAGCCACAAGGAGAGAAGCAGAAGATGGAAGCCAAGGAATCATAGGAAGATGCCCAACGCCAGGGTCGAGCTAACCCAGTCGGCCATTGCCTGGCTATCGTCAACCATGGCCCGGATAGGACCGGTCATACCCGAGCCGCGCCAAGACATGTGCCCGGCCATCCGAGCCATCTGCCTGGCCACGCCCGGACTCCTCCGCGCACCACTCCCAGCCATCCGCGCCGCCTGCTCGGTCGAGCCTACCTTCCTCCACGCCATCCGAGCCTCATGCCCGACACCACCTGCACCAGCCGCGCCTCATGCCCGGCTAGAACCGGCCAGTGCCCGGCCATGCCTGGCCAGCGCTGCACCAGCCGCGCGCCCCACCTGTTTAGGACCGGCCATTGCCGCGCCACCTTATGTTTCTACCAGGCCATATCCGCCAAAAGTCGCGCCACTACCAAGCCACAACCGGCCACTCACCATGCCACCACCGGTTATGCCCGTGCCATCACCATTCCAAGCCGTCACATACCCCTTGATGATTTCAATTCTTGATGAAATTCAACTTGAAGTTGTCAAAGCCATCAATGATACTCTAAAAATCATTGTGGACTTGTTGAAGGAATATATCCATAATTCCTTCACCCTTGAAGAATAATTTCTTTAAGGCAGTCTAGGCAAAGACCTTAAAGAAAGGTGCTTATTGGAAGGCAACCCAATGAATTTACATGAAGAAACCAAAGGAGATCAAATGGAGCTTAATTTGAACGATTGCAAGATGAATTCGAAAGGAGTCCAGTTTCGGAAGCAATGATGGAGCTTATGCCTACAAACAGAGAAGCTTTCTTCAACCCTATCTTTTTAATTTTCCTTGCGTTATTTTGTCTTGATTGATTGCTTGCCTGTTCTTTGATGTGAATTAGTTGTTAGTTTAGTTTTTATTTCATGCATTTAAATAAATCACATGAGCATGCGTAATATTAATTGTTTGTGTTAATCTCATATGCGTTTCCACATTGAGGACAATGTGTCTTTTCAGTGTGGGGGAGAGAGTCTAGTCTAATAGGGAATTTACATGCATTAATTGATCATAATCTTAATCCATGCCATTTTTAAAATAAAAAAAATTCTAAGCATTTTTCACGGAAATTTTGAAATTTCATGCATATGTTGATTGATTGATTTGATTATGATTGATTAATACTTAGAATTGTTAAGAATATTTTATTTGATTGACTGATTGATAGTATGATATCTTAGTTCTTAGAATTAGGTATAATTAGAGTTTTGTGATATGATCTTATTGTTTATTTTTTCTATGAGTGCCTATTTCTAAAACTTGTGTTTAAGTTTTATTGAAATTACAATTATGATAGTATGTTATGGATATGTCAAGAACAAGTGTGGGGGACTACTTATATAAAAGGGTAGTTAAAAAATTGTTTTCAAAAAGAAGCGCTTTCATGCAAGAGGAGAAGAGATATTTCTGCATACTTAATAAAAAATTTCAATCCATTGTTGTCACTTTTTTCTTTAACAAAAGGAGTTAGTAACCCTTGGAAAGAGGATAAGAGGCATGGAGTTGAAGAAATATTTTCCCTCTGAAAAAAATAAAAAGGAGTCCTTCTAGAGTGCTAGTAGCCTCAAAAATGGGAGTTAGTAACCCCAAGTCATGAACACTTCGAGGTTAGTAACCTCAATTTTCTAAAAATCAATTACCCTTTGAAAAACTATTATAACCCACATGAAAACCCTTGATTTGTATCCATGATATGCATTCCTTTGAGTAATGGAGATAAAGATGAAGACATAAGCTTATGGAAAGAAGTAGTTATAGAATGTAATGAATGGTAAGTGATTAGAACTACTTTAATTATGGTTACTTAAGAATAAAGATGCTTGCTATTTATTGATCTTTTGAATTGAGTGCTCTTATGATTCTTTATTATTTTGATTTCATAATTGCATTGATCCTTAATATATGTATGCATTCAAAGTTTTTGAAAAGTTTAAATTAAGATGGAATTTTGATTTGCATTAGTTTAGGATTATAGGATTGTTTTGTTTTTAGGTGTTCGAATTTAGTGAAGTTCATAGTTTTCTACACTAGTTTGCTAGGAACTAGCAAAGATTTAGTGTGGGGGAAATATAATTGAGCTAAATTAGACCCTATTTTTATGGCTATTTTACTATGTTTTTTGGACTCATTTATGCTTAATTATATGCTATTTTGATAATATTTGTGTTTTTAGTCTTTAAGTGATGTGAAAATGAGAAATTGTTATTTTTCACTATTTTTGGAGCTATTTTGATGACTTTTTACACAGATTTGAGCAAAGCAATTTTGAGCATAGATTTGGAGATTCGAAGTTCGTTTTTGAAGACTCATTGAAGACTTATTTGGAGATTTGAAGACATTGAAGAATTATTTTAAGAGGAAAGAATTGAAGATTGGAGTTTTAATTGCGAAGGATTGAAGACAAGCCATGAATAAGCCCTTAAACTTTGGTATTTTTGGATATTTTATATGGGAAAATACTCAGCCCATATAAGACATTAATGGAATTAAAATCTCAATTAATGACTCCTATATCCAAGGAAATATACAAATCCCGTAGATTCCCGATTCTAGTCCTAACAGGATTAGGATTCAGGCACAGTTTTGGTAGAAAAATCATAACTTTCTGCTCAGACCTCCGTTTGAACCCCATGAGTACTCGTTGGAAAGTTGACTCCGAGAGCTACAACTTTCCTTCGAAGTCCAAGACCCAGTTCTGCCGTTTTCAAGGCCAAAAATACCGTCGAAGTCCCTGCACGAAATCAGGATTTTTTCAGGATCCTATTTTAACTTGGATTCTACTCTAGGATGACTTTTAATCTAACTTGGAGTCTAAGTTAGTCCCCAAAACCGACTTAGACCTCTTTCCAAGTTAGGATTGGAATTCTTAGGGTTATTTCCACTATAAATAGCCACCTCCTGTAACACAAATCACATACTTTACACACCAATTCATAATTATAGTTTTAGATCTTCTCTTCTAGATCTAGTTTTAGGCAAGGGTGCCGCCACCCCCTATAGCCATAGGGAGGTGCGACATACCTAGTTTTTTAGCAAGGAGATTTCGCCCCTTCTAGTTTTGTAAGTACTCTTATACCGCTCATGGATTTACCTAAATCCATGAGTAGCTAAATTCTTATACTTCTAATCCTTGGGTGAATTCAATCAATTGATATGGTGAGATTTCTATACTTATAATTTGATATTTTATTTTTGAAAAATAGCATGTTAAACTCTGTTTTATTCCATGACCTTGATTTTTATTGGTTTATGCGGCCGATAAATTGATAATTTGAGAGATCTATTGCTAAATCAGGCGGAATAGTTAACCCTCGAGTCTGATTGTTTGGTAGCAAGTTGATGACGTTTAATAGACGCTCAATTGGGTTTGCATGCCAGTGATCGGATTTTATCTGATTGTTGTATGGTTTTACTTGTTAAGCATGTGTGAAAGAACTAATTAATTAGTTGATCTTAATGTTTTGTTGCTTGGTGAATCTTTATGCCTTAACCGGTAATTGATTTGTTAAGTTAACAATAGGGGTAATTTAAGCCTTAACCGGTAATCTTATCTAAATAGCATGTTAGGTTTTTGCTAGACCAGTTATCATCAAGGATTTAATATTGAATTCATCTTTTAAATCAAGGACCCATATTTAATTCCATTGTTTTCTACCATTGGAGAAGAAGTATGCTTTAATTATTGTTTTCTTTCTTATCTGCCATAGATTTAGATTTAATTTACTTTGTTTTGTTTTCTAGTGTAATTGTTTTCTGTTTAATTGCTTTCTTTCAACCTCTGCTTTCTGTGTTTTGTTTTGAGAGATTTTTAGGATTGTATTTTCGGATAAAGTCTACACCCTTCTCTGTGGGATCGACCCTTACTTGCCCTATCTAATTAGTTAGAATTTTGTGGGGAAATTATTTTTATGATTGCTGACGACCGATCAGCTGCCACAGAGAAAGAGCACTTCCCTCTTCCATTCATTGATCAGATGTTGGAGAGATTAGCTTGTCGAGCCTACTACTGCTTTCTTGATGGGTAATCATGATACTTCCAAATCCCAATTGCCCCTGAAGATCAAGAAAAGACCACTTTCACATGCCCCTTTGGTACGTATGCCTACACTCGAATACCTTTTGGTCTGTGCAATGCACCTGCGACTTTTCAAAGGTGTATGATGAGCATATTTCAAGATTACATAGGAGACAAAATGGAGGTATTTATGGATGATTTCACAGTCTATGGAGATAATTTTGATTAATGCCTGCATAACCTAAAACTTGTATTGAAAAGATGTATTGAGACTAAGCTAGTATTAAATGCTGAGAAATGCCATTTCATGGCAGAACAAGGCATTGTACTAGGTCATTTGGTTTCGAAAGATGGATTGCAAGTAGATAAAGCAAAGTGATCGGTCGTCAGCAAATCATCAAAACAAAATCCCAAACAAAATCCTAACTAAAGCAGATAGGGCAAGTAGGGGACGAACCCACAGAGAAATAGGTTATTTATCTTCTTTTTAAATCAGTCAAACAAATTAAAGAGAATTTTTATAGTGAAATTAAACCTAATCTAACTAAGAAAGCAATCAAGAAAATTTAAGGAAACAATTGATAAGAAAGCAGTGAATAATCAAGAAAATAATTAATAAAAACCTCCAACATAGAATTAATATCCCTCTTGACAATTATAACATGGATCATTGATATCTAATAATTATGAAATCATAGAATAGCTTGTCGGAATTAATTCCTAAATTACCTTAATTAGATAAGAATGTCGGTTAAGGCTTAAATTACCCTTATTGCTAACTTAACAAATCAATTACCGGTTAAGACTTAAAGATTCACCAAGCAACAAAGCATTAAGAACTAGTAATTTATACAACCACAAAGAGTAATTTCTCACTCAAAGTCCCTTATCTACCTTGGAAGGAGTGGTTAATTCTCAACCAATTGCTACAAACAACCAAGCCTGGACTATTAATCCTCGACTTGATCTAGCTAATGCTAACATAATTTATCAAGAAAGTGTCAGCTCAATCCATCAAAACAAGCAACATAGAATTAAAATAGAGATCAAAGGAATACTCTAACAATTATCATATATAAGCACAAAATCTCACCAATATATAAGTCAAGAGATCAATTAAATTCTACATTGGAGTAAAGAAAAGGATTACTCACTCATGAATTGAGTGAGCATCCAAAGAATAAGAAGAAAAACTTATCTTATGGATGGAAGAAGAGGGGCCGGCGACACAAAGGCTTTTGTAATCCAAATCTTCAATAATTCTACCAAATACAATTTCTAGATCTACATGTACTAAAAACATAGACCTAAGGTGGCTATTTATAGTGTAAATAACCCTAGGAATTCCAATCCTAACTTGGAAAGAGGTCTAAGTCGGTTTTGGGTCTAACTTAGAGTCCAAGTATGATTAAAAGTCATCCTAGAGTAGAATCCAAGTTAAAATAGGATCCTGAAAAAATCCTGATTTCGTGCAGTGACTTCAACGGAATTTTTGGGCTTAAAGATGGCAGAACTGGGTCTTAGATTTCAAAGGAAAGTTGTAGATCTCGGAGTCAGCTTTCCAACGAGTACTCATGAGCTTCAAACGGAGGTCTGAGCAGAAAGTTATAATTTTTCTACCAAAACTGCGCCTGAATCATAATCCTGTTAGGATTAGAATCGGGAATCTACGGGATTTGTATATTTCCTTGGATTTAGGAGTCATTAATTGGGATTTTAATTCCAATTAATATCTTATATGGGCTGAGTATTTTCCCATATAAATAATCCAAAAATACCAAAGCTTGAGAACTTGTTCATGACTTGTCTTCAATTAAAGCTCCAATCTTCAATCCTTGCTCCTTGAAATAATTCTTCAAAGTCTTCAAATCTTCAAATTATCTTCAAATGGTCTTCAAACACGAACTTCGAATCTTCAAATCTATACTCAAAATTACTTTGCTAAAATTTGTGTAAAAAGTCATCAAAATAGCTCCAAAAGAAGTGAAAAATAACAATTTCTCAATTTCACATCACTTAAGAACTTAAAACACAAATATCATCAAAATAACATACAATTAAGAATAAATAGATACAAAAACATAATAAAATAGCCATAAAAATAGGGTTGTTCTTGGCTCAATCACAAAGGTTGATGTTGTTCAAAATTTACCTTATCCAACTTGTGTTAGAGACAATCGATCATTCTTGGGACACGCTAGTTTCTACAGAAGATTCATCAAGGATTTTTCGAAAATTTCTGCCCCAATGTGTAGATTACTACAAAAAGAGGATGAATTCAAGTTTGAAGATGAGTGCAAGGAAGCTTTTGACAAGTTGAAGGTTGCTCTCACTACCACTCCAATTGTGAAGCCACCTGATTGGAATCTACCTTTCGAGATTATGTGTGACGCCAGTGATGTCGCCATTGGAGCTGTTCTAGGCCAGAGAGTAGACAAGGTACCTCATGTTATTTATTATGCTTCAAGAACTTTAGATTCTGCTCAAAAGAAATACACCACCACTGAGAAAGAGATGCTTGTCGTTGTTATTGCTTTGGAGAAATTTCGGTCGTACATCTTGGGATCTAAGGTTATAGTTTATTCTGATCATGCTGCACTCTGCTACTTGATGTCTAAAAAAGAAGCAAAACAAAGGCTTATGCGTTGGCTTTTGTTATTCCAAGAGTTTGACATAGAGATAAGAGACAAGAAAGGGGCAGAGAACTTAGTTGCTGATCACTTGAGTAGAATTGAAGGAAAGGAAGAGGAGACTACACTGAATGAAGGACTACCTTACGAGCAATTGTTTGCTATTTCCCAAATTCCTTGGCATGCAGACATTGCAAACTTCTTGGCGACACGAAAGCTACCACCAGATGCAAGTAGAGGAGTTAGAGCAAAAATCGTAAGTGATGCTAAGAATTATGTTTGGGATGATCCACACTTATGGAGGTTTGGGCCTGACCAGATTATAAGGCGATGCATTCCTGACGAGGAAATTAAAGCTGTTTTGGAATTTTGCCATAGTCAAGAATGTGGAGGACATTTTGAGCACAAGAAGACAGCAAGAAAGATCATGGATTCTGGATTCTATTGGCCAACAATCTTTCGAGATGAACATGAATTCTGCAAGACTTGTCCACAATGTCAGAAAGTGGGCAACATCTCAAAACGAAATCAAATGTTTCAATCACCAATCTTCATAGTCGAAAATTTCGATGTATGGGGGATTGATTTCATGGGACCTTTTCCTTCATCTTGTAAGAACAATTATATTCTGCTTGCTGTGGACTACGTTTCCAAATGGGTTGAAGCTGTTGCTACTGAGAAGGATGATGCTTGGACCATCGTCAAGTTCTTGAAGAACAATGTCCTTCATCGATTTGTAATTCCAAGGGCTCTCATAAGTGACAAAGGTACACACTTTTGCAACAAAGTAGTGCAATCATTAGTAGAGAAATATGGAGTTACCCACAAGGTATCTACTTCATATCATCCTCAAACTAGTGGGCAAGCCGAGGTTTCTAATCGTCAAGTGAAGCTGATTCTTGAGAAGACAGTGAATGTGAACAGAAAGGATTGGAGTCAACGATTAGGAGATGCTTTATGGGCCTATCGAACTGCTTACAAAACACCAATTGGTATGTCTCCATATAGAATTGTGTTTGGTAAGCCATGTCATTTGCCTGTGGAATTGGAACATAAAGCATGGTGGGTAGTGAAGCAATGCAACTTCAACTTTGACAAAGCTGGTCTTCAAAGGAAGCTTCAGTTGCAAGAACTTGAAGAGATTAGGAATGAAGCTTACGAAAATTCCAGAATTTACAAGGAGAAGACAAAGATGCTACATGATAGGGGAATTTTGAGAAAATCTTTCCACGAAGGTCAAAAAGTTCTCCTATATAATAGTCGACTGAACCTGTTTCCTGGGAAATTACGATCAAGATGGACTGGACCTTATGAAGTGATCAAAGTGTTCCCACATGAAGCTGTTGAAATTCAGAATATGACTACGAAAGTGTCTTTCAAGGTCAATGGTCACCAACTCAAACCATTCTTGGAGCCAATGCCAACATATTGGATTGAGGAAATAGAGTTGGAAGATCCTGTCTATCCTCCTTCTAAAGATTGACAAATGGGGAAGTCGAGCTAATGACTTTCAACAGTGCTTATTGGGAGGCAACCCAATTTTTTCTAACCTTTTATTTGTTTTTAAATTTTAGTCTTGATTTTACTTCTGTTTGATTTGATTTGATTTGATTTTGTTTATTTTTATAGATTTCAAGGCCTTTAATTGATGTTGATTCTAAAAGAAAATGGAGTATATTCAAACTTTAATTATTGGTTTTTTTGGAACTCTCCTTTTTCTTTTTCATCAATTAAGTTTTCCCTTTCCCCATTCCTTTTTATTTTTCATTGCCTTTATGCTTAAGTTAAAACTTCATCAACAACCCAAAGGTATGCCGCTCAACCTTCACTCTTTAATTTTCGCACACTACCTTTGATTGTATGATTTGTTGACTACTTTCACATTGAGGACAATGTTGATTTTAAGTGTGGGGAGGTGAATGGTGAATTCTTAATAGGTTAAGTTGTTTGAATTTCAACATGTTTGTGGGTGTCGTCCTAGTTATGTAAACCCTCAGGAGACTATAACTCCTCCTTTATAGACATATAAAGGTTTAAAGGCTTGTGTCATACACTAAATGCCACCGTACACCTACGAAAGTGGAATAATTTTTACATGTTTAGTTTTAGTGTTAACTTTAGACTTAGTTTTTAGGACTGGTTTGGTAGTTCTTTATCTCATGAAATTTTGAGCAAAATTTTGAATTTTTATTGTTATACACATGTTGAGTAATTGATTTGATTATATATGATAGATGCTTAGAGTATTAAGAATGCTTTAATCGTTGATTAAGTTTTAGCATGACATTTGATTTCTTAGAATTAAACATAATTTGAGATTGTGATATGAGCTTATTTATCCAATGCTTTCATGACTTATTACTTCTAGAACTTGTGTTGAATCTTGTTTACATTTATGAAAGTATGTCATGGATATGTCAAGAAAAAATGTGGGGGTTACTAAGGGTAGCTAAAATTTTTGATAAGAGGTGTTTTCATGAAGAGGAGAAGAGGTACTTCTGATCTTTCATAGTTGTCACTCTTAAAAAAAAGAAAAAAAAATAGGTTAGTAACCTTAAAAGAGGATACGAGACATGGAATTGCGGAAGTATTGTCCCTCTGAAAAAAAGAAGAAGAAGAGGTTAGTAACCTCAAAAATTAAAAATCATGAACACTTCTAGGTTAGTAACCTTGTTTTCTTAAATTCAGTCACCCTTTTAGTCCCAATACAATCCTTGATTAATATTCATGACATTATTTTTTCTTGGAGATATAGAAGTAAATACAAGTTTATGGAAAGTGATAGTCATGTGAAGAGAAGGATGATAAGTGAATTGAATTTCCCTTATTATGCTTACTTAAGAATAATGATACTTGTTATTTCTTGATCTTTAGAAAGTATTCTCATTATTCTTAGCTATTTTGATTTCATAATTAGATTGTTTCTTGATATGTGTGTGCAATGGAAGTAGTTTTAACCTTTGTTTTGAGAGAAATACATTAGTTTGCTAGGGACTAGCAAAGCTTAAGTGTGGGGGAAATATGATCAGACTAAAATTATGCATGTTTTTATGGTCATTTTCCTATGCTTTTGAACATATTTATGCTAGATTTTGCCCTATAATGCTTACATTTGTGATTGTAGGTGTTGAAGAGGTAGAATGTGCAAATATGTTGATTTAGACACTTTTTGGAGCTATTTTGATCGATTTTTGGTACAAACGTTTTCCAAGGAAGTTTTGGATGAAGAATGGAGCCAAGATGTTCGTGATTGAAGAGCTTGAAGAGTCAATTTTATGCTAATCAAAACGATAAAGTTGATTGCTTGGTGTTTTCAAGGCAAAGGAGCAAAGACAGGTTCAAGACAAGAAGACATGTCAAGGTGATAAGCTATGACACAACCCATCTGGGTGATTAGGTGAAACAAATGGGTCTTCAGACAAACTATGAGGGCACCTAACTGGAGTCGTGACACCGCCCACCTGGATTCTCAAGCAAACCACATGGGTGCTCAAGGCAACCATGTGGGCGCCTAGGTGGAGTCGGGGCCCTTTTCCCGCGCGCGCCCAGCAGCCCAGCGTCGACATTTCAATGTCACTTCCCCTTGAAGCTACTTCAATACTTTCCAGATTTGGCGACACTTCAATAACTTTTGATCCAGAGCTCCAAATGAGGCGTATGAATATGTGTTGGAAAGCTAACTCCGACAGCTACAACTTTCGTGTTTTGGTCGAAGCCCAGATCTGACGTTTTCATGGATGAAAATGCCCCTGAACTTTCTGCAGAAAAGCTGAACCTAGGTAAGCCCATGAAATCAAGCCCAAGTTGATGTGTTTAGCCTTAATTCGGTAATTGGAGATAGCCCATACCTGGAGGATGAAATTCAACCCACTTGAAGAAGGTTTAATGAGTCTAAAAGTCTATTTTGTCCTAGGCTAAGTTTGCCCTAAGTCTCTAGTATAAATAGACACCTTTTCTCTTCTAAATTAGGTTAGACAATTTGGAGAACAAGAGGAGAAGCTTCCGTCCAGACCTACTTGTTTTGATGGATTGGATCGATACTTTCTTGATAAATTAGGTTTTACATATGCTGAATCAATTCTAGATAGAAGTCTACTAGGTTGATTATTGGTAGCAATTGAATAAGAGTTAGTTAATTCTAATTCTTTTCAAGGGTTTTATGAATCAAAAGTAATTTGTATGTGATATTCTTATTGCTTTTGTGCTTGCTTTAAATTACTTGTTCTTAATGCTTTAATCTTTATAAATCTTAAGCCAAAGTGGTAAAGAATTATTTAGATTAAAAGGAATTAATTGTGAAAAGTTATGTTCCAATTACTTTATTTAAGGTAATTATTTTGGGGTTAAGGTAGTTGATTGCGAAAAGCTATGTTCCAATTGCTTTCCTTTGCCTACGCAAGGTATCCATTGTTTTCATAACCTTTTGATATCGATGATCCATGTTAATTTTGTCAAGAGTGACATTAATTCTATGTTGGAGGATTTCTTTTCTTAAATTGTTTTCTTTGGCAATTGTTATTACTTGCCTTAGTTTTCTTAATTATTTTCTTTACTCTTGATCATACTTTCAAACACCAAAACTCTCTTTTACTTATTTGTTTTTAAGCCAATTGATTAGGAAAAGAAATCAACCAATCTCTCTGTGGATTCGACCCCTACTTATCCTAGCTACCAAGCAAGAATTAGTGGGGATTTATTTTGTGATCTGCTAACGACCGGTCAAATTCAGAGGAACAACAGGAGTTAAGATAAAGGATTTGATGGGACGCACTTCGGAACCAGGCGAAGCCATGAACACTGAATAAAAGAAAATTCATACCATGCATACATCATGCATTACCATGCATTGACATTAGATCATGGTGCATTCTAATCAGCACTAAAGCATATTTTCAGAGTAGATTTTTCCAAGAGAAGATTTCAACAATCGGAATTCATCACAAGAACAAATTTTTTCGAAGAAATTCTCAGATGCTTCAGTTTATTTCAGTTGATCTGGAGCGATCTTTCCTTAATTTATCCTAGTTGATCCAGGGCGATCTTTATTTAAATATTTCAGCTGACCTAGGGTGGTCTTTTTTTCAGTTTATTTAAATTGATCCAGGGCGATCTCTTTGTATAGTTTATTTCAGTTGATCCAGAGCGATCTTTTCTTATGTTTATTTGACCCAGGGTGGTCTTTCCTCAGTTTATTCGACCCGGGGCTGTCTTCCTTCAATTTATTTTATTTAAGTTGATCCAGGGTGATCTTTCAATTTATTTCAATTGATCCAGGGTGATCTTCATTCAGTTTGTGTCAGTTGATCCAGGATGATCTCTCCTCAATTTACTTCAGTTGATCTAGGGCGATCTTTTCTGCAGTTTATTTCAGTTGACCGCAAATCAGTCCTCTTTCATCATCAATCAAGAAGTTTACAATTACAGCATCAAATTCAAAGTCAGTTTCCAAAGGTATTTTCTTCTGAAATCACTTCCATGTGATTCAGATTCATTTTTTTAAATTTTGCTTCGGTTCCATCCAAATACTTAGGCTTTTCCACAAGCTAAACTCGTTTCCATATGAGTCAGGCCTTACTTCCGAGTAGGCCCAAATCATGCTTATTTCCAGGTGAGTTAAGTCTAAAATCCTTGCTCAAGGTCTCTTTTCATAGTTTGCATTGGTAAGACCTCTGGGTACAATTTCAGCAAACCTCCATGCATTTGATAAGACATCCGGGTATTGCATATTTCCCTCATGAACTATTCTACTCTGTCAGTTTATTTTAATCCTGGTTTAGGATCACTACTTTACTTTAATCCTGATTTAGGATCATTGCTCCATTTTAATCCTGGTTGAGGATCACTGCTTCATTTTAGTCCTGGTTTAGGATCGTTGCTTCATGTCAATCCTGGTTTAGGATCATTGCTTTATTTTTTAATCCTGGTTTAGGATCATTGATTATTTCTCAATCCTGGTTTAGGATCGTTGTTTATTTCTTAATCCTGGTTGAGGATAGTTGCTTTATTTTAATCCTAGTTTAGGATCGTTGTTTATTTCTTAATCCTGGTTGAGGATCGTTGCTTTATTTTAATCCTGGTTGAGGATCGTTGCTTTATTTTAATCCTGGTTGAGGATCGTTGCTTATTTTAATCATGGTTGACGATCTTTGCCTTATTTTAATCCTGGTTTAGGATTATTGCTCTATTTCGATCCTGGTTTAGGATCACCGCTTTATTTCGATCCTGGTTTAGGATCATTGCTTTATTCTAATCCTGGTTTAGGATCATTGCTTTGTCAGTTAATCCCGATGTAGGATTATTGCATTATGGGTTAATTTCAATCCTGATTTAAAATTATTGCTTTAGTTCATTTGAATCTTGATCATTGCTTTATCAGTTATATTTCAGTTGTGATTTAACATTATTGCTTAGTCAGTGTTATTTCGATCTTGGTTCGGGATCATTGCTTATCAGTTAATTGCATAATTATATTCAGGATTGTTGCTTTCATCAGTTAGTTACGAAATCCTATTCGAGGGTCTCTTTGCTTTAAATTTCATTTACAAAGGCTGCTTCGGGTTTTTATTTTGGGACTCTTTTCCAGTCTTGGCTTTACTTTCTCTGCTTGACAAAGTGGGTGTCTACGTCTTTGCGTACTTTTTAACTCTCAGAAAGTATACAACTACACTTTTGCACACTTCCTGATAATTAGAAATCACACAAAGAGGGGCAGCTGTAGACACCCATTTTTGTCCTATATCCTTTACTTAAATCAATTTGTTGCTTAATTGGCATTAGGGACCTTTAGGGGCATTTTGGTCATTTTTACACCTAGGGGCATTTTGGTCATTTTAGGTTCACTTTTAATTTAAATTAGCAAATTCATCTCTTAGTCATCTATATTGCATTTGAAAAAAAAACCCAAAAAATATTGCAATTTGCATATTTACATTTCGTGCATGCTATCATTAGTAGGTTAGCATTTTTGCTTAAGCCTGATTTGGGTTCATGGGTAACTAATTAAGCATTCGCATCATATGATTGCATTTTTAGCATGTTTTAGTAATGGCATTTTGGTTAAATAGAAAAATAGAAAAAGATGGAGAGTTGTATTTATTAGGTAAGCCATTTTTTATCTTTGCAGTTAAATCAACCTTTTTAGTTTAGTACCATAGTTGGCGCATCTTAGAATTAAGGTGATTGCGTTACAATATTTGCATTAATAAAGAGAAGGTCATAAATTGGAAATTAAAATTAAGCTTGACATAAATTGACTATCTTTACAATGGGAAATGGTGAATAAAGGGCAATAAAATACAAGTACAAATAAGAAGCAAAACAGGGTCGGTTCTGGACTTTCAATTTGATGGCTTGCCTTTTCTTGAAGTGGGTTTCTTTTCCCCTTTAGCCCCCTGCATACACCAAGTCATTACAATGACATTAGCCTTTTTCTATTTCACATGTCAACTTTTCATTGTAGCATATCATCTTGTTCAGTATTTTAATAGTACCAGGCATTTGCACATTTCTAGTCATATAGACACAATGCATTTTAGCTAGCAAGTAGAGTATAAATTCTTAGCATTCACATTCATCATCAACAAAAAGCAGGATACATTTCATAGAAAATACACACCATTTCTAACAAGTATTTTGCATGGTAGAAAAAGATCAGGGAATATGCTCAAAACCCATTCAGTTAATTACAGAAAGAAGAGGGCAATTCATTTAAGAGTGCAGGGCAGGGAAATACATGGCAGAATGTTCCATTCATACAGCAAAGTTCTAAGAAGTTCAAATCAGCAAAGCAACAAGCAAAAGTGCCCAGCTCAGAAGAAAGAAATAATGACGAGATTAACTTGGAGACAGAGCAAGTCAGCAACAAATGGGATTAAAGGACGTGGCTGAATGGAGATCAAAGCAATAACAATTTGCATTTTTAGAGGATATGTCATATTGCATTTTCAATTACAACTACATTTCAGAGGGGCACTATAACTTAGAATCATGCATTTGTATTGAGTTGCCTAGTTTCATCTAGAAGTAAACACAAGTAATGAAAACACAAAGAGAAAAAGCAATGTTAGCATTTTTATTCATCATAGCAGTAAGTTCAGTTCCAGCATAATATCATCATTCCAATTTTTAGTTTATTACTTACATTATCAATATACGTACTGAGGTGACACTGCATGAGCACAAAGTATTCGAACATGGCCACAATGGATCAAGAACAATTTCAGGTAAATGGGGGCAAGCAAATTACCAGGGAAGTAAGTTAAAGTTACAAGGGTCAAGTGAGAGAAATTACCTGAGCAACAGAATTCCTCTGTCAGTTCACCAAGGCCAGCTCAGCAACCTCCTGATCTTATCCTGCAAAAGAGACAAAAAAAAATATGGTTAGGGTGGAGAACAGAAAAATCCTTCTACTCATTGAACCTGAAATGAGAAGGAGGAAGGATCTGGACAGAGAAAAAAAGGATATACTCGTTTGCCCTCTCTCTCTTATATCCACACACACCCTCCGCTTGACAAGCTCCCTCTCCCACCTCACTCTCTCTCCCTATCAATAGTCACTTTTGACCTTTCACACTCTAGATATTTTTCTAGTCTTCCTCTCCCTCTACACACATCTCCTCCATAACAACTCTCGGCCAAATAGAGACAAAAGGGGGGGGGGGGGGGCTCATCCCACACAAAAAAGCAAAAAAAAAAAACCTTCCCTCTGATATCTCCACTCCTTCCCTTCCCATTTTTTTCGCTCCCAGATAATCCTTCTCTCAGGATCTCACACTCTTCATAACCACATATGCTCGGACCCTCCCTGTCAAAAAACGCAGAGAAAAACACAGTCCCATCACCCTTTTTTCGACATTCAGCTTCTCTCCCTGACCCGAATGATCAATCAATCTCTCTTTAAATAAAGACAAAAAAAAGGTCTTTTTGAGTCCTCCTTAACTCGCAACACATACCAAAGAAAGCAAATTCCAAAATCTCAGGTTGGAGAGCTAGAAAGGTTGAAGTCTTACCTTAAATCCTGAAGGCCCGTTGATGGAAGCATCAGATCTGAGGTCGGTGTCGGGGGTTTCTGTTGCGAAGTGAAGGAGAAGTTTATATCCAAAAAAACGGATGGATCTCATGGTCGAATTTCAAGATCTGAAGTGAGAGGTGGAGGCTCGGGAACAGGCTTTTGAGGAGGGTTGAAGGCGCCATCTCACAAAACCAAGGTCGGGTTCAGCTTAAGGACGTTTCAGAGAAGCTTTTTACAAATTTTGAGCTTCATCGGAGCTCCGACGTAGCTCCGGTACGGTGGCGTGAAGGCGGGGCGATTTTCGGCGCCACCAAGGGAGGCGGCTAGGGTTTCAAGTCTGTTTGAGGTTTGAGAGAAGAGGAAGAAGGGTTTGTTCTTTATACCAACCCTTGAACCCTACCCAGAGACCAGCGGGCCGACCCAATTTGACCCCTGATTTTAGAAATTATTCTAGAATTTTGCAATTAGGTACTTGATTTACATTATTGGTATTTAATTTGTGCTCTTTGGTTCTTGAGTTTTACTAATTAAATATGGAAATTGGGGTTTAGACTAAAAGATTGAATTTTTAAGTGAAAATTGTGTTTATTCATGGCAAATTGACGTTGAAATCTTGATGTTCAAATTGAGAGTAATTCAAATGGATTTTATAATTTTGAATTAAGTTGATTTGGATTTGAAAATTGGGGTTTTGATTTAAAGCTATAGTTTCTCCTTAAATCGAAAATGACCTAAGGATGACATGCTAGACACTTTGGGTCATTTTTGATTTTTGGGAAGAAAATAAAGCTTGGAATGAAAAATTCAAATTTTCAAATTGGAATATAACTTGAAAGAAATTGGCAAATTCTTTTGGATGCCTTTTGATTTGGGGATTAAGATTTCAAGACCAAAGAATTGTTTTCCTAAATTAGATTCAATGGTAAAGTAAGCATATCCCAGGACCCATATTCTCATTTGTTTAAGTTCAATTTGCTCTTGCTTTGGTCTTTAATTTTGGATTTGTATCTTGTTTAGTTTGCATGCCTCCTGAACTTCGCTAATTGTTTTCTTGATGTGCAGAAAGGTCCCCAGTTTGTCCAGTTCGCCCTTTAGTTTTAGTTTCTTTTAGTTTATTTGTTAATTCAATTATTTTCGGGCTTGTAATTAATTTAAGATTAGTTTTGTAATTAGTAGTTAACACATGCATGCCATATTTATTTTCGGTTATTGTAATTGTTTGCATTTGATGCCACCATTATAAGCTTCGAAAAATAAAGAGGCGTTTTAACTATGACGGGCTAATCTCGGGTAAAGGTGCTCGGGCACGACCTCTCGATATTTCGCCTCGAGATTGAATGATCTTTACGAATATCCCCGGAGGGCCGGGTGATTTAGCTAAATTAGACCCTATTTTTATGGCTATTTTACTATGTTTTTGGACCCATTTATGCTTAATTATATGCTATTTTATTAATATTTGTATTTTTAGTCTTTAAGTGATGTGAAAATGATAAATTGTTATTTTTCACTACTATTGGAGCTATTTTGATGTCTTTTTACACAGATTTTAGCAAAGCAATTTTGAGCATAGATTTGGAGATTCGAAGTTCGTGTTTGAAGACCATTTGAAGATAAATTGGAGACTCGAAGACTATTGAAGATTTGTTTCAAGAGCAAGGATTGAAAATTGGAGCCTTAATTGAAGACAAGCCAAGGATAATTTTTCAAGCTTTGGTATTTTTGGATATTTTATATGGGAAGATACTCAGCCCATATAAATCATTAATTGGAATTAAAATCCCAATTAATAACTCCTATATCCAAGGAAATATCCAAATCCCGTAGATTCCCGATTCTAGTCCTAACAGGATTAGGATTCAGGCGCAGTTTTGGTAGAAAAATTATAACTTTCTGCTCAGACCTCCGTTTGAAACCCATGAGTACTCGTTGGAAAGCTAACTCCAAGATCTACAACTTTCCTTTGAAGTACAAGACCCAGTTCTGCCGTTTTCAAGCCCAAAAATGACGTCAAACTCCCTGCAGGAAATCAGGATTTTTTCAGGATCCTATTTTAACTTGGATTCTACTCTAGGATGACTTTTAATCTAACTTGGAGTCTAAGTTAGACCCAAATCCGACTTAGACCTCTTTCCAAGTTAGGATTGGAATTCCTAGGGTTATTTCCACTATAAATAGCCACCTCCTGAAACACAAATCACATACCACACACATAGATATTTTTCTTCTTCTCGTTTTTAGTTTTCTTCTAGTTTAGGCAAGGGTGCCACCACCCCCTATAGCCATAGGGAGGTGCGACATACCTAGTATTTTTGCCAAGGAGATTTCGCCCCTTCTAGTTCTGTATGTACTCTTATGCCGCTCATGGTTTTTCCCAAATCCATGAGTAGCTAAATTCTTATACTTCTAATCCTTTGATGAATTCAATCAATTGATATGGTGAGATTTCTATACTTATAATTTGGTATTTTATTTTTGATAGATAGCATGTTAAACTCTGTTTTATTTCATGACCTTGATTTTTATTGGTTTATGCGGCCGATAAATTGATAATTTGAGAAATCGATTGCTAAGTCAGGCGGAACAGTTAACCCTCGAGTCTGATTGTTTGGTAGCAAGTTGATGACCTTTAATAGACGCTGAATTGGGTTTGCATGCCAGTGATCGGATTTTATCTGATTGTTGTATGGTTTTACTTGTTAAGCATGTGTGAAAGAACTAATTAATTAGTTAATCTTAATGCTTTGTTGCTTGGTGAATTGATTTGTTAAGTTAACAATAGGGGTAATTTAAGTCTTAACCGGTAATCTTATCTAAATAGTATGTTAGGTTTTTCCTAGACCAGTTATCATCAAGGATTTAATATTGAATTCATCTTTTAAATCAAGGACCCATATTCAATTTCATTGTTTTCTACCATTGGAAAAGAAGTATGCTTTAATTATTGTTTTCTTTCTTATATGCCATAGATTTAGATTTAATTTGCTTTGTTTTGTTTCCTAGTATAATTGCTTTCTGTTTAATTGCTTTCTTTCAACCTCTACTTTCTGTGTTTTCTTTTGAGAGATTTTTAGGATTGTATTTTCGGATAAAGTCTACACCCTTCTCTGTGGGATCGACCCCTACTTGCCCTATCTACTATAGTTAGGATTTTGTGGGGAATTATTTTTATGATTGCTGACGACCGATCATAAATTTTGGCGTCGTTGCCGGGGAAGGGTAACTTTTTCTGGTTTTTGCCAGGGGAAGGAAAATAGACTCATCTGAAGATGAATCCTGGGAATTTTCTTTTTGTGTCTGCATTTCTGCGTCTTTAATCTAAAAAAAAATTTCGTTTTTATTTTTCTTTTCTGTGTTTTTGATCTGAAAAAAAAATTTTGTTTTGTGTTTTTAATTTTTTGTGTTTGCGTTTTTCTGAAAAAGAAAAAAAGTTTTGTGTTTTGCGTCGAGAAAAAAAAAAGATTTTTTCTGCATCATAAAAAATTTTATTTCTGCGTCATAAAATAAATAAAATATTTTCTTTATTTTCTGTCTTTAATTTTTTGTTTAAGAACTTTTACTACTAACAATTTTTCTTTTGAGTTTTTGAGTTTTTCTAGGAAGCTGCATGCCAAAAACAAGAAGTAGTAGCATAGAAGACTTTGAATTTGATCCAGAGCCAGAAAGAACATTATTTTCGCTAAGAAAGGAGAAATCAAATCGACAACAAAAAGAGGAGCCATCCAATTCGAGTTCTCAATCAAGTTCTCCTAGATCTGCTGCTTCAACATCATCAGAAGACATGGCAAACGAAGAACCTAAAACCCTGAGAGAGCTTTCTGCACCAAACGTCAATGCCCAACACTTAGCAATTCGATACCCAGATACGACTGCAAACTTTGAGATTAAATCTGGATTTATCCAGATTTTACCCAAATTTCATGGTCTGTCTGGAGAAGATCCTCACCGACATCTAACCGATTTCCAGATTGCCTGCACATCAACAAATATTCAAGGTATCACTGAAGACCAATTCAAGCTAAGGACTTTTTCTTTCACTCTTGTGGATCGTGCAAAAGATTGGTTGTACCTTTTACCAACCGGTTCAATCACATCTTGGACGAGCCTTAAGAAGTTGTTCTTGGAAAAGTACTTTCCTGCTCATAAAGTATCAAGTATAAGGAAAGAGATTTGCGGAATTAAGCAACACCATGGAGAAACAATGCATGAATATTGGGAACGTTTCAAAACACTATGTGCGAGCTGCCCCAATCATCAAATCATTGAACAGTTGCTGATCCAATGCTTCTACGAAGGACTACTACCGTTTGACAGATCTTCCATAGATTCTGCAAGTGGAGGAGCTTTCATAGACAAAACTCCTACCGATGCTTGGACTTTAGTGGAGAACATGGCTGCCAACACTCAACAATTCGGATCTCGAGAAGACTATTCAAAAGAAGGCAATACAAGAAGAGTCAATGAAGTCTCTACCCATTCCACCACACTGGAGCAACAACTTCAAGAGACAAATCAACAAGTCGCTGCGCTCACTGATTTATTCCATGCGAATTTTTCAAGTGTGCCTAAGGTTTGTAGTATTTGTAAAGAAGGACACTACACTGATAAGTGCCCTTCTTTGGAACACACCACGCAAGAAGTCAATGCTGTTGGAATGCAAGGAGCAAATTAAAGGAAGCCTGAACCTTATTGGAGAGCCGAGCAACCAAGTCAACCATATGGGAACCAAGGTAACTATCAAGGAAGGCTAATGAATTATCAAAGGCCTAATTTTCAACAATCTTCACAAGCTGCCGAGATGCAACAAATGAGAGAAGCTATGGAGATGATGAGAAAACAAATCAGTCAATTGGCTAGTGACATGAGTGAACTCAAGACACAAGGTCAACAAAGGATCCCATCGCAACCAAAGGTACCTCCTAAGGAGAACGTCAGCGCAATCACTTTAAGGAGTCGAAAAGAGTTGGAAAACTCTTATCCTACCCATGCCGCACAAGATGAAGGAGAGCCGAGCTACACCAAAGTAGAATTGCAAGTGCCTGACAAAGAAATCAAGTTTGAAGACGAGCCCAGAATAGATGGCGCAACCACCATGGAAAAAGCCAAGGAGATCGCCGCCGACAAGAAGATTGCCGCTAATGCCGCGCCACCTTTTCCATCAAGATTGAAGAAGTCAAAGAAAGAAGATGATGATCCAGATATTTTGGAGATACTTTGAAAAGTTGAGGTCAACATCCCACTTCTTGATGCGATTCAACAAATTCCAAACTATGCAAAGTTACTTAATCAACTTTGTACCAACATGAAAAGGTTACAAGGTAAGGTAAGTGTTGGAGTTAATGTCTCTGTTGTGCTTCAAAAGAGTTTACCTCCTAAGTGCAAGGATCCAGGTACGTTTTCTATTTCTTGTTCTATTGGAATAAGTGTTATAGAGAATGCTATGCTAGATTTAGGAGCATCTTTAAGCGTTATGCCTTTTTCTTTTTATCAATCTTTAAATCTTGGTCCTTTGAAAACTACTGATGTGATTCTGTAGTTAGCTGATGGATCTTTGGTTCCTCCCAAAGGTGTTCTAGAGAATGTCTTAATTCAAGTTGAACACTTGATTTTTCCTATTGACATCTTCGTTATGGAGATGGAACATTCGAAAGATCAATGTCCTCTTTTATTAGGAAGACCTTTCTTAAGAACTTCCCATACTAAGATTGATGTATTCCATGGTTCATTGACCATGGAATTCGATGGTGATATAATCCACCCTAGAATTTCATCGCAATCACCATTGAACTCTAACAAGTTTGTTTGTGTTGTGAGTGTTAAAAGTGCTAAGAAAAGAGCCAGTAAAGAATCTTCATCAACAAATCCTGATCAGATTTTCAGAGGAAGACAAAGGATAAGAGAAATTCGACAACGCTACAACGAGAATTTCCCCAATTTTGGGAGAGATTTAAGAAGTTGTGTATCGATTGCCCTCAACATGGATTCAATAAGGGAATTCTTATCCAAATATTCTATGGAGGATTAGGACTGAAAGATCGAGTTCTTGTTGATTCCTTTAGTCGCACTCCAATATTAAAGAGAACCCCGAAGAATGCATACTATGCGTTTGAAGAATTATCCCGAAGGACGGAATTTTCAACCTCAAAGGAAGAGCAAGAAGCCAACAAGCATGGAGTTCAGCCATAAGGAGAGAAGCAGAAGATGAAAGCCAAGGAACCAAAGGAAGAAGCTCAAGGCCATGATTGAGCTAACCCAGCCGGCCATTGCCCGGCTGTAGCCCGGCCATCATCGCACATGGCCCGGATAGGACTGGCCATACCCGAGCCGCGCCGAGACATATACCCGGCCATGTCCCGGCCATCCAAGCCCTCTGCCGAGCCACGCCCGGACTCATCCGCGCCGCCTGCTCGGTCAAACCTGCCTTCCTCCGCGCCATCCACGCCGCCTGCCCGGTTGAACCTGCATCCTTCCACGCCATTCCAGACTTCATCCGAGCCTCATGCCCAGCTAGGACCAGCCACAGCCGAGTCAAGTTCCCGGCCATCCCCGGCCAGCGCTGCATCCTCCGCGCGCCCCACCTGGTTAGGACCAGCCATTGCCGCGCCATGTTATGTTTCTACCAGGCCATATCCGCCCATTGTCACGCCACTATCAAGCCATAACCGGCCATTCACCGTGTCATTACCGGCCAGATGCTTTGCAAAAGACAAGCTTGGAGCTAACAATCATCAACGGGGATGTGGCACCATTCCATCTAAGCATCAAGCCCTGTTACCACCGGTTAAGTCCGAGCCACCACCGGCCATTCATTCTGAACACCCACCGTTGATGATTTCAAGTTTTGATAAAATTCAACTTGAAGTTCTCAAAGCCATCAATGATACTCTCAAAATCATTGTGGATCTGTTGAAGGAATATATCCATAATTCTTTCACCCTTGAAGAATAATTTCTTTAAGGCAGTCTAGCCAAAGACTCTTAAAGAAAGGCGCTTATTGGGAGGCAACCCAATGATTTTACATGAAGAACCAAAGGAGAGCAAATGGAGCTTAATTTGGACAATTGCAAGATGAATTCGAAAGGAGTCCAGTTTCAGAAGCAATGATGGAGCTTATGCCTACAAACAGAGAAGCTTTCTTTAACCCTATCTTTTTAATTTTCCTTGCGTTATTTTGTCTTGATAATTTGCTTTGATTGCTTGCCTGTTCTTTGATGTGAATTAATTGTTAATTTAGTTTTTATTTCATGCATTTAAATAAATCACATGACCATGCATAGTATAATTGTTTATGTTCATTTCGTATGTGTTTCCACATTGAGGAGAATGTGTCTTTTCAGTGTGGGGGAGAGAGTTTGCATGCATCATAATCTTAATTATTGTCATGATAATTTTTGAAAATTAAACACAAGTTCGAAAATTTTGAAATTTCATGCATATATTGATTGAATTGATTTGGTTATGATTGATTAATACTTAGAATTTTAAGAAAGTTTTATTTGATTGATTGATTGATAGCATGATATCTGATTTCTTAGATTAGGTATAATTGAACTTTGTGATAAAAGCATATTGTTCATTATTTTCTATGAGTGCCTATTTCTAGAACTTATGTTTAATTTTTATTGAAATTACAATTATTATAGTATGTTATGGATATGTCAAGAACAAGTGTTTGGGACTACTTATATAAAATGGTAGTTAAAAATTTGTTTTCAAAAAGAAGTGCTTTCATGCAAGAGGAGAAGAGGTATTTCTGCATACTTTATAAAAAATTTTAGTCCATTGTTGTCACTCTTTTCTTTAACAAAAGGAGTTAGTAACCCTTGGAAAGAGGATAAGAGGCATGGAATTGCAAAAATATTGTCCCTCTGAAAAAATAAAAAGGAGTCCTTCTAGAGTGCTAGTAGCCTCAAAAATGGGAGTTAGTAACCCCAAATCATGAACAGTTCGAGGTTAGTAACCTCAATTTTCTAAAAATCAATTACCCTTTAAAAATCTATTATAACCCACACGAAAATCCTTGATTTGTATCCGTGATATGCATTCCTTTGAGAAATGGAGATAAAAGAGAAGACATAAGCTTATGGAAAGAAGTAGTTATAGGATGTAATGAATGGTAAGTCATTAGAACTACTTTAATTATGGTTACTTAAGAATAAAGATGCTTGCTATTTGTTGATCTTTTGAATTGAGTGCTCTTATGATTCTTTGTTATTTTGATTTCATAATTGTGTTGATCCTTAATATGTGTATGCATTCAAAGTTTTTGAAAAATTTAAATTAAAATGGAATTTTGATTTGCATTAGTTTAGGATTGTAGGATTGTTTTTAGGTGTTCAATTTTAGTGATTTTCATAGTTTTCTACACTAGTTTGCTAGGGACGAGCAAAGATTTAGTGTGGGGGATTTATGATTGAGCTAAATTAGACCCTATCTTTATGGCTATTTTACTATGTTTTTGGACACATTTATGCTTAATTATATGCTATTTTATTAATATTTGTGTTTTTAGTCTTTAAGTGATGTGAAAATGAGAAATTGTTATTTTTCACTACTTTTGGAGCTATTTTGATGACTTTTTACACATATTTTAGCAAAGCAATCTTGAGCATAGATTTGGAGATTCGAAGTTCGTGTTTGAAGACCATTTGAAGATAAATTGGAGACTTGAAGACTATTGAAGATTTATTTCAAGAGCAAGGATTGAAGATTCTAGCCTTAATTGAAGACAAGCCATGGATAAGCCTTCAAGCTTTGGTATTTTTGGATATTTTATATGGGAAGATACTCAGCCCATATAAATCATTAATTGGAATTAAAATCCCAATTAATAACTCCTATATCCAAGGAAATATCCAAATCCCGTAGATTCCCGATTCTAGTCCTAACAGGATTAGGATTCAGGCACAGTTTTGGTAGAAAAATTATAACTTTCTGCTCAGACCTCCGTTTGAACCCCATGAATACTCGTTGGAAAGCTAACTCCAAGATCTACAACTTTCCTTTGAAGTCCATGACCCAGTTCTGCCGTTTTCAAGCCCAAAAATGCCGTCGAAGTCTCTGCACGAAATCAGGATTTTTTCAGGATCCTATTTTAACTTGGATTCTACTCTATGATGACTTTTAATCTAACTTGGAGTCTAAGTTAGACCCAAAACCGACTTAGACCTCTTTCCAAGTTAGGATTGGAATTCCTAGGGTTATTTCCACTATAAATAGCCATCTCCTGTAACACAAATCACATACCACACACAGATATTTTTCTTCTTCTACTTTTTAGTTTTCTTCTAGTTTAGGTAAGGGTGCCGCCACCCCCTATAGCCATAGGGAGGTGCGACATACCTAGTATTTTTGTCAAGGAGATTTCGCCCCTTCTAGTTCTGTAAGTACTCTTATGCCGCTCATGGATTTTCCCAAATCCATGAGTAGCTAAATTCTTATACTTCTAATCCTTTGGTGAATTCAATCAATTGATATGGTGAGATTTCTATACTTATAATTTGGTATTTTATTTTTGACAGATAGCATGTTAAACACTGTTTTATTTAATGACCTTGATTTTTATTGGTTTATGCGGCCGATAAATTGATAATTTGAGAGATCGATTGCTAAGTCAGGCGGAACAGTTAACCCTCGAGTCTGATTGTTTGGTAGCAAGTTGATGACGTTTAATAGACGCTGAATTGGGTTTGTATGCCAGTAATCAGATTTTATCTGATTGTTGTATGGTTTTACTTGTTAAGCATGTGTGAAAGAACTAATTAATTAGTTAATCTTAATGCTTTGTTGCTTGGTGAATCTTTAAGCCTTAACCGGTAATTGATTTGTTAAGTTAACAATAGGGGTAATTTAAGTCTTAACCGGTAATCTTATCTAAATAGCATGTTAGGTTTTTCCTATACCAGTTATCATCAGGGATTTAATATTAAAATCATCTTTTAAATCAAGGACCCATATTCAATTTGATTGTTTTCTACCATTGGAGAAGAAGTATGCTTTAATTATTGTTTTCTTTCTTATCTGCCATAGATTTAGATTTAATTTGCTTTGTTTTGTTTCCTAGTATAATTGTTTTCAGTTTAATTGCTTTCTTTCAACCTCTGCCTTTTTGTGTTTTGTTTTAAGAGATTTTTAGGATTGTATTTTCGGATAAAGTCTACACCCTTCTATGTTGGATCGACCCCTACTTGCCCTATCTACTATAGTTAGGATTTTGTGGGGAATTATTTTTATGATTGCTGACGACCGATCACCAGGCTAGGTTCGTGAAGGCCAATTCAAATAAACTCCTTTTTATTAATCAACTAATAAACCGGAATTTGCATTCATCATTTCGCACATGCATTAATATTTAAGTCAAAGTTGAAGAAAAATGAAAAAAGAGGAAAAGGAAAAATCCAAAAAAAGGTGAAAAATCAGAAAATAAAAGATGTTATAAAATGTTTTCTCAAAAATTGTTTTTTTCAAATATGTTCTCTTATTTTCAAAATTAAGAAATGGGTAATTCAAGTGTTTTCAAGATAAGCATTTTCAAAAAAGAATGTTTTTTAAGCAATTCCAAAAGGAGATTTTGGAAACTAATAAAATTGATGAAGTTTTTCAAAAGCAAAAAAAATATGGTAAAAGGATTTTGTCACAGCATTTTCAAAAATTTATTCCCGATGCGGAAGAGTCAACAAGAGAACAAACAGCGAAAGGGAATCGTAATAGAATTAATCGACGATGTTTGATTATATTCTTCGAATTCTCGACATTGATTTTAAAAATGCTTTTATTTTCTTTCATAATCCTTTTTAATAATCAAGATTAGGTAAAAGCAACCTTTTTGTTATTGATCCACAATTTGATCTAGTTTGGGTTAGAGGTACCGTCACTTGACCGGCGTGCCGTGGGTGCTGATTATTCCCCGGGCCTAAATGACTCCCGAACCTAGGTCTAGGTGACAAGACCGGACCCATAGGTTTAGTGGGTCCCATGCCAAGCACCGGACCTCATTAGGCTAATTAAGACAATTAGGTGGCTAATCACACCTTAGAAAAAAAATTAGTGGCGACTCCATTTCCAACGTCGTCTTGACAAGGTTCCCCGGACCCGAACGTTTCGACACATTGCATTTTGGATTCGTCAACCATTAGATTGGATGGAAAAAACTCCGTTCGTGGCTCATTGGAGGATTCCCCACCCATGTCAAAATTATCTCTAGGTGTATTGTGAACAACAACATGCCAAGCTCGTTCGATCGGATCTTGCGATTAGAAAACTTGTTTAACTTGAGAGGAGAAAACATAAGGGTCATCAACAACATGATCACCGGTATGAATGAGCCGGTCAAAATTGACTAGAGTAAACCCAAATTCATATTTCCTAACACCTCTAGAACTATTCACATTAGTCCATTGACATCGAAACAAGACAACCCTATAATTTTCAGTTTTCAACATAATCTAATTCAATGATATCATTAAGAACTCCATAGTAGCCAAGGTTTCCTTCTAGAGGATTCAAATCTCGAGAACTAGCATAACTTGTTGTTGACGAAGTGACAACTACTCCTGAATTTTGCGTTCGGCCCTTGCTCTCAAATTGTTTGAACTTAAACTGATATCCATTGATGGAATATGCCTTGTATCTTTTCACAATCTCCTTTGGACCTAGAGCAAGAATTCCAACTTCTTCAAAAACTTGAAGCCCATCGTTAACCTGAAGGTAATCCATATATAAGTAACTTAGATACAACCCATTGTAAGTAACATAATAATATTCACCAAGGTAATTAACTTACCTGTTGCCGTAACCAATCAGGAAACGTCTCCATGAATAACTTATCAACATTACGTTGGTTAGGTCGTCGAGAACGGTTGTTGATGACCAAGCTTCTCTTGTAGTTTCCAAACTTAAAAATAAGCTTAATTAGTACTAAGATGTAAAAACATATATTTATACTAACCTTCTAAATGGCTCAATTGCATCATGGTGGAAAATGATGTATTGATGTGCTTGGGTCCTTGATATATGATCTAACTTGGCATAATCAAACCCGCCAGTTTTTTCACCACCACTTTCGAATAAATAAGGAACACCATTATCATATTCCGAGTAGCCAGGATTTCTTGATGGTCTATTAAATTGAGTTTCGATTCCTTCAAGATATCTAGAACAAAATGTCATGGATTCCTCTACCAAGTAACCTTCGGCAATTGAACCTTTCGGAAACCGTTTGTTTAGCACGTAGGCACCCAACTTACATAAGAACCTACAAAAACAATAGTACAAGTTAAATCTTTTCCACCATATTGAAAATAAATAACTTGCTTTCTGGAAATTGAAGTAGTACCTTTCTATCGGATACATCCACCTAGGAGAAACCAATCCACCAAGTTTTGCTTGTAATGGCAAGTGAATAACCAAATGCACCATTATAGTGAAAAAGCTAGGAGGAAACACCTCTAAATTGCATAAAGCCAATGCGGCTCGTTCTTGAAGTTTGTCCAGCACATTTACCTTGAGAACCTTAGCATTTAGAGTTTTGAATATGTTACAAAGCTCAATTATGACTGTAGTCACTCTTTTCGGCATTGATGACCGTAAGGCTATTGGAAGTAAGTCATGCATTAAGACGTGACAATCATGTGACTTCATATTATACAGTTTCTGGTCACTGACATTCACACATCTTGATATATTTGAGGAAAAACCATCTTAAACCTTGATGTCCTTCAAAACTTGACAGAAGATCTCCTTCTCCTTTTTAGACATTACATATACAGCTGGAGGAATTCTTTTCTTTCCATTCTGATCCAATTGGGGATGAAGATCAGGTCGGATTCCCATCTCAACTAAGTCAAGACGACTATTTAGATCGTCTTTTGATTTCCCATCCATGTCAAGAATGGTGCCGAGCATGTTATCACAGACGTTCTTCTCAATATGCATGACATCAATGTTGTGACGCAGTAGATTGTGTTCCCAATAAATCAAATCAAAGAAAATACTCCTTTTTTCCACAAAGATGCCTTATTTGAGCCAACACCATCATCATCACCTCCGATTTGAGTAGAAACGCCACCATCTTCGATATTTCTTCTTCTTTTTGCAGCTTTCTTCTTTTTTCCCCTTGCCATACGAGAATTCACAACCATTCAACATCTCCAAGATGTCGGATCCAGAGGTAATCAAAGGTGTTTCCTGTAATTCCATCGTGTTGTCAAAAGCACGCTTCTGCGATCTAAAGGGATGGCCTACCTCCAACCACCTCTGATGTCCCAAATAAGAAAACTTCTTACCATGCTTCAACCAATTGGAACATGTTTCCCCCGCACAACAGGGACAAGCAAAACGACCTCTAGTACTCCATCCGGATAAATTAGCATAAGCAGGTAAGTCACTCACGGTCCACAATAATGCATCACGGAGGTGAAAAATTCTGTTTTTGTGCTGCATCGTAAGTAAGGACTCCATCCCATAATTGATTCAACTCTTCAATTAGAGGTTGCAAATACACATCGATGTCATCCCCTGGAGCTTTCGTCCCTGGAATTATCATAGACAAGATGAAAGAAGATTGCTTTGTACCGATCCAAGGTGCTTGATTGTAAGGAATTAAGACGACTGGCCATGTACTGTAAGTACTACTCATTGTCTTAAACGGATTAAACCCATCAGATGTAAGTCCAAGGCGAACATTTCTAGGTTCCGAAGCGAAATCCGGATACCTAGAACCAAAATCCTTCCAGGCTAACGAATCTGCTGGATGCCTCAAATTTCCATCATTGGAACGCCCATTGGCATGCCACGTCATAGACTCCGAAGTCTTAGAGGACATGAAAAGCCTCTGCAGCCTTGGGATTAACGGAAAATACCGCAATACCTTTGCAGGCCTAAATTTCCCCCGCTTCGCAACAACATCCTTCCTATTCAAAGATTTACCAGAGTTGGGTTGTAACCACCGGGAACTTCCACAGACATGGCAAGACTCTTGATCTGCTCTATCTCCCCAATACAACATACAATCTTGGGGACAACTATGAATTTTCTTATACGAAAACCCCAAATCACCAATGATCTTTTTTAACTCGTAAAGAGAAGTAGGAATTACTGCAAAGGGAAATACAACTCGCAACAACTCTAAAACAAAGTCTAAAGCTTTTCCCGTCATACCATACAAGCATTTCAAGTACAAGAGCTTTATTGAAAAGGACAACTTTGAAACTTTGGAATCCGGGTAAAGTGGCTCATTCATGCTTTAAAGTAACTTACAAAAGTTTGTAGCCTCTATAGTAGGTTCTTCGTCCCTTGTACCTTCGTTTAAATCACCTACATTTGCATCACTTCCAACTTGATCAGATTCATGGCAAGATTGTCGGTCATGCATGTTCAAAGAATCACGCAACAATCCCCTCACGTCATCTTGTAAGGTGACCTCCTAAACTTGAACTAGCCGTGGAAGAAGTGGCCGACATTCTTGAATTTCTAGTAGGCAAATCCTCACCATGGCAAACGAACTCCTTATAACCTCTTACAAAGCCATCAACAATTAAATGTTCTCGGACAATGTCTCTCTGATGCCACAAACCGTTTTTACACTTAGCACATGGGCACACTATTTCAAGACCTCGACTTTTTTTCTCAAAAGCAAAATCAGGGAACTGTTCTAACCCTGCTCCATAAACAGGATCACACATGTCCTTTTGCATCCAACTCTTGTCCATTGCACTTTTATTTTATCCTAACAAATTACAAAGGCAAAGTGTTCAAAGATAATGAAATGCAATACTAACATCAACGTTTCAATAACAATCACCATTAAGTAACAAATCCTCACCAAATTTACATTTAACGAAAACATAAATCATGTGTTTCTAATTGGATAAATACATGGATGGCATTGAACAAAATCATAAATCAATACATGGCATTGAAAGCTAATGCATAAAGCTAAACAACAACATCAAACAAACTTGGATAAATAGGAAATAATTATATTCTACAACAACCTAAAACATTAATATATGACATAACAACACACATATTCATGGTCTCTCTAAATTTCTAAGTTCATGATCAAATCATTAGTTTCTCTAAAATTCTAAATTCTAACAAGCTAGACATAATGCAAACACCAAAATTCCATGAAAATTAACAAAAATAAAAAACTAAAGGAAAAAGACAAACCCGAATTGTATGAAGAATGAAATTGGAGCTTTTTCTTCTCTTTTCTTCTCCACAACTAGATTAGACTATGAAAAATGAAGAAAACCCATTAGATTGGATGGAAAAAGAGTCAATAATATGGGGTTTAGGCTTGATTAAGCAAGAGGTAGCTCAAATGGTCGGATTTCCCTTTTTTTTTCCAGAGAATCGGATCATTTTTGGCCGGAATTTGTAGAATGAAGAAAGTTGTTCTCGACTTAGCTAAAAGCTGTCTGAACAAGCCAAAAGGACGTCGTTTTGGCGAAATAAAATTTGAAGATTGCGGCGTCTTAAACAATAAACGCCTCTATAAAAAATTGGTATTTTTTGTGAAAAAAAAAATTAAATATGGTGGCGTTTATAGCGGAAAACGTCACTACTTAGCGGCGTTTACCAAACAGACTCCGCCATATATATTATAGGCGAGTGAATTTTTCCCTCCAAAACACAGAAAAAAAAATTCTCTCACTCCATATATTACAATTGCGGCGTTTCCTTTTCAAGACGCCACTAATCAGAGGCGTCTGATGTGAAAATGCCGCTATATATTATAGGCATAGAGTTGGAAACTTTCTTTGTTTTAGGGTTGAGGGAATTTTTCCCTCCGAAAAAAGGAAAAAAAAACCTCTCCCTCCATATATTAAAATGGTGGCGTTTCCTTTTCTAGACGCCACTAATTGGCGGCGTCTGGTGCGAAAACGCTGCTATATATTATAGACATAGAGATGGAAACTTTCTTTGTTTTAGGGGGAGGAAATTTTTCCCTCCAAAAAAAAGAAAAAAATCTCTCCCTCCATATATTAATATGGCGGCGTCTTTCTAGTGAAACGCCACTAAATGGCGGCGTCTTCATGTCAAACGCCACTATATTCAATTTCAGAAAATCATATAGCGGCGTTTTGATAGACGCTGCTAAATAAACGCCCCTATATCAGCGTTTTCTTGTAGTGGTAGGCCAAAAGAATCCACATTGAAGTACCTTAGCGGCTGTTTTCAAAGCACCATGATGACCACCACAAGGAAGTGAATGACAATGAGTAAGAATAGTGTAGACACCCCTTTTTTGCCCATATCCTTTATGTTTAGAGTTAAGTTCCTTAATGTGCACGCAGGGACATTTTGGTCATTTTTTGGTTCACAGTAGATTAGGATCGCAAATCCATCTTTGGACATTAGGGTAAAATACTGAGCATCTTCCTAGGTTAATCCTAACTCGATTGCATTAGAAAAATCCAAAAATGTTTTTAGCATTAATACTTTAGTCATTTATTCATAGTAATATGAAATCACTTTGGAGATTCAATTGGGTTCATATTAATTGGACTACCTCACACCACAAACTCCTCAAAAGTAGAATTTGCATGGTCCTGATCTAATTTCATCATTGTTAAAAAAAAAAAGGAGACAATGAAGATGAAAATAAAAATTGGAAAATTCACAAAAAAACGTCCTTATTCTTGCACTTGTGTTTCACCGTATTTACATTTTCTTTTCCTTTCATGCTAAAAAAATAATAATAACACAAAAACAAAGAAAAAGAGTATTCATTTCATTTGGTTCATATAGTAGTTTATTTGGGTCATATATAAGTCTCATGGGCCAGATTACTAATTTGCTTTGGACCGAGGCCATTTCCTATTGGGTCCTAACTTTGGGTCCCTTTCCATCTTTTGTTGGGTTTCCTTCCAACCTTTGCGATTTGGTCTTGGTAATAGCCTTTGGGCCGTTGGGCCTTTGTTACTTTTTCAGGTTTCCTTATCATACACAAAAATGCTTTGATTTCTATTTTTGCATAAGTTTATAGAATAAGAATAAGGGAGTTTTATTTTATTTCTTAGTTTCCATAATTACATAATACAAAAAAAGAAGTAAGGGAGTGTAATTAAAAGTCTCCAATTTCTTTGGAATATTGCTCGGGATCTTGCCCGACTCATGTCCCCATGAAGGCCTTGTTAGGCTGGTTCAGGTAAAGCAGAAGTCCCCATGTGTGCACCAGGGTCTCTTCCTTGTAAACAGCCGCACCAGCTCGATGACACCTCATAGAAAATTTAGAAAATTACAGCAGTTAATTTCCCACATGATAATAAGAAAATAGAACAGAGATTGGCAAGCACCCTTTCTGCAGCTAACATTACATAGACTCTAGGCACATTAACAAGCATTTGGGCACTTTTAAGGTAGTAATTCACATTTCAATGAGCATCCTTCACTTTCATATGCATAATTGGTAGGGGCTTCAAAGCATGGGCAACATACATTTCATCTCCTAAATGCATCTCACACTTGCAACAAACGTTTCCATGTCATTAGGCCTATGGATGATCGAGTGTTGTAAGCATGAAAGTAGCATCAAAAGGGGTGACATTGCATTTAGTTTCACTTTATCCAGTTCACATAAGCACCAGTTTATACTAGTGCAGTATTTCACATTACCATGACTTAGTCCATTTTGAATGCAAGTTCAGAACATCAAGCACGGTACATTCTACATTTTCTATTCTCACCAAACCACAATCCCATTAAACTGGCAACATGTTCACAAGCATTTAGCAGCACTTTCCATGCATTCAAAATACCAAAAATAGAGCGTATAGATAGCATTCTCAATCACACACTAAACACCATATCACAGTCACACACATACACAGTCATTCATCAAGTCCCTTGCCACTCATGCATTTTTTTTTAGCCAACACTCATATGCATCTGACATTCATCATTAATAAAGTTTCAAAATTCCTGCAAGCATTTTATGAACACATATTTGCATCGTCACATGTGTATTTTGCATACAAAAAAAGGAGACCAAAAGTTTTCCAAATTCTACATCGTTTCTTCATCTTTCCTAGCACTTTTAACCATGCACGTTCAATACTACGCCCACAGTCATGAAGACAATAAACAAAGCATGCACTTCCATTAAGCATTTAGCACACTCTTGAGTTCAGTTACATGGCACTTCATACAGAAAGTCCACAACAAAGTATACATACATATCAACATGTAATTTCCATCGTTTGCATTCCAAAAACAGATGAGCATGCATTTTTAAGTTCTATCATGCAATTTTTACCATCTACTGTTAGCTCACAACACACATGCACACACATTGCTCCCTAGCATTTCATTAAAAAAAAGAAGCAAAAAGTGCACCATAGCAGCAAAGCATATTACATGCAGTTGTAGTATTTAGACAAATTCAGCACCATATATAAAATAAAGAGACAGAGGAAAGAAAAAGGGGCCTTACCTTGACATGGCAGCCCATGAGTGGCATTGAGGGGACCCAAGTTTGACTGTGCATGTCATGTCAGCAATTTGCTTTCCTGCAGCGGTTTGAAAAGCACACATATGAATTAATAAAAGGATAAGCAGCAAGCAAAGCAAAAAGGAAAAGAAAAATGCAAGACAAGTCACCTGGACTTACCACATCAGCACCCCTAAAGACAAAAAAATTCATGCCTGGATCAACCAGCTTCACGTTTTGTACCTGCAAGCAAAAAAAACAACAACCGAAAATAATTTGTAAAATAAAAGCAGACAGGACAAATAAAACTAGGGGATGAAATTCCTGCAAACATGCCCTCTACCATACCAACCCCTTACACACTGCAACCCACCAACACACCACTACCAAGATCAAACAAGAAAAGCAAAACAACAAGCAAAGGGCATTAAACCGGTTGTGATTTGGAATGGTCAGGAGAGACAAAAATGTACTCCCAATGGCTTCGAAGGAGAAAAAAGGTATTTGATTCCTAAAGATTCCTGAACCTTTGGTTAAAACAATACAGAAGGCTACGGTGGAGATCATTTTTGGGCATGAGGGTATAAATATGCACATGAACAGTTGAGAAAAAAACAGGAGGGAGGGTTGAAAAAAAAGGGGTCAGTTTAGGGTTCATAGTTCTTGAAGTTCATCAAGAACAGTAGAAGAATACCAAAAAAAACAAACCAAAAAAATCCTTTATTTTCTTTCGGTTAGCATTAACAGTTATCAAAACCCAAAAAAATGCTTCATTCTTTCATTAAACAAAAGACCTTTAGTTTTTTACTAGCTCATAGTCATAAAAAAAAACTATATACCAAAAAGATTTCTTTTTTCCCTTTTTTCCTAGTGAACATCAACAAAGACAGAAATACAAAAAGAGAGAAAGCCTTACGATTCCCTTAGCGTCTTCCTTCCATTTTCTTTTTCCCTTTTGAACTTTCGGTTTCCTTCAAGAAAAAAAAAACATGTCAAGAACTAGGGTTACAAGACTTGGGGGTATGTTAGTTTGAGCACGTGGATTCAAAATTTTATTCAGTGGGTAGGTAGAGAAAAGAAAGGAGAGAAACTTATCTGAAAATTGGCTCAATCCAATGGTCGGATTCCGAGATCGGGCACCGTAAATTTGGCTCGGATGAGGGTTTTTTTGAGGTGCTTGGAGGCGGCTTTTGAAGGGTCCAGGGCCAGATTCGAGCTTGGAGAAAGAGGAGGATCAGATCTGCACTTTTTGGCACAAGGGAGGAGCTAGCAGCGGCGGCACAAGGGAGGAGCTAGCAGCGGCGGCACAAGGAGGAGATAGCGGCGGCAGTAGCTAGGGTTTTGGGAGGTAAGTGTGTTTTAAAGATAAAGGAAGAAGATGACTAGTATTTATACTCTATACGAATTCTGAATATTCCTTTGCCATTTTCGGTTTAAGTTTAATTTTTATTATGAATTTGTGTAAAATTATTTCTTATTAGATCTTCAGGTTAGCAATTTTAGAATTTCATGCAATTCAAT